>AYEL01091956.1:0-31246 GCA_000484575.1 Olivierus martensii | reverse complement strand
TGTTAACATGTAGTCATCAGAAATTTCGTATCACAGATACAGGCATCAATGATGTGCCAATAGTTGTCTTAAAATCAATTATATATATATATATACATATTTTTCTCAGCTTCGGCAGATTGCATTTTTTTCTAATGACCATAATATGAATGAAATAAACAATTATTTTAAACATTTGTGTAGTAGAATACTGTATTTCAACTGCAAGAGGGATAATGCAATTGTTTGTTTACACAAAGTATCAGATTACAGTATAAATTGTCTTCGTTAGTTAGAAAAGTTTTTTTAGAATTTTAAACGAATCATAAATTTTCTTCGTCAGTTGGAAAAATTTTTTAGAATTATGAAGTAATTTGATAATTAGATGTGGAATATCATCAAGAATGTAAATATATCAACATTTTTTTCCAATGTCGAAATCATGAATAATTTGAAAAATTATACATGCCGAAATCATGAATAAATTTGAAAAATTATATATTGTTTACATATGTCCTAATTGCTTTTGTATTTTTTTTCTTTTTTTCTTTTGGTCCTTAATCAAAATTAAAACGATATCAGGACACAATATATGGACAACAAAATCCAATTTTTTCTTGCCACAGGACACAGTATATGGACAACAAAATCCAATTTTTTCATGCCAAAAAATTAAAAAGTAGAAATGTTATGACAAAATATCAAATATTAAGTATCATATTTCATATTTCTTTGAAGGGTACAGGGCTTTTTTTTTTTAATTTGAAGAGTGGTAATGGTTAGAGTTTTCTCTTTGTTTTCAACCAATGAGAATTTTTTAATTTGAAGTAAGTACTTAGTTGATAGTAATTGTATTAGTATTTTCAGTATTGTCAGTGATGGAAGAGCTACAGTGAGTTTTGGTTTTGGTTTATGATAGAGAGTAATTCAAGTTTAGGGCATGGAAAAGCAATTTATTGTCAAGAAAGAGATTATATACAACGTTCATCAATATTTTAAAAACAAAAAAGTAATTATAACTTATCGTTAGTTGAACACACACAGAAAAATAGAACAAAACTTCGTTGAAAGACAAAACCCGTGCAGCACAAAATCACCTAACTCGAGCAGATCAATCATAGCTTTTATGAAGTTTGTACTTCTCCCCACAGTGGGCAGCACCTTCCGCAACTTTTAAAAAGAAGCAGTAACTGAAAAACTCACATGATCGGCATTACCCGCTGATCGTCATTCCCCCTCCTTCCCCTACACGCTCAAAAGACGACTGAGTAGCGCATTTTTTCATGCCTAGTTGATTTACATTTTACAGACCCTCCTTCCCCTACACGCTCAAAAGACGACTGAGTAGCGCATTTTTTCATGCCTAGTTGTTTTACATTTTACAGATTTCACTCCCGAGAAATCGTAAGAATGTGAAGCAGGCAAGTCAAACAGAAAGAGGCTTTCATCTATGTTTGCACAATAAATGGAGGCTTTTTCATCTCTTTGATATTTTCTGGAAGACACTATTCGATAGAAATTACTGCTCTCCTTTTTAATTTGTGCCGCTTCAAAGAACGAAAAAGCCAACCTCTAGATGTTTTAAAATCATAAATTATCCTTTTGCGATCAACATTAAATTTTATTCAGATGCAGCAGAACTCTCTACTTACTTTTAGCTCGAAATCTAAATTATATGAATGCTGTTTCTTTAACATTATGGTCACTGGTATACTGGTAGTTGAAACCTTATAGTACATTTACACTATCGAATATTACTGATACGTATAGTACCGTAAATACCGATATACTTCTGTACTCAAGTTCCTAAAAATAAGCCAAGTTAAATTTAAGAGAGAGAATTACTTATTTTTATATATTGGTAATTTGTATGATGAACTGGAAGAAATGCAGTAATGTCACAACTCCCCCACATGTATCATCTTAAGGCCCACGAGCGATAAAATGGAACTTTTTTGCTTGGGAAAAGTGTCAAAACAGAGATGTTTCACACTAGCGCCATGGGCGCTAAAACGGGGAGATATGGTAATTCACGATAATGAAAAAAAAAAAAAAAAAAGATTGGTTACCGAATCTCGTGTTTTTGATGAATAAGAATAACAATATTTCTATCAACAAACTTGTATTACTGGTGAATCAATAAAAATTTTCATTACACACAAATATATAAATTTTTTTTTTAAATATAAAAGAAGTTGTATATGTTTGTAGTAAGGTTTTTTTGAAATTTTATAAACAAATCTATCAAAAATTTCTTAATGAAAAAAATTATAAACGTAAAATTCAAAATAATTAATGATTTAAATTAGTAAGTATTAGAGTTTTCCAATTAAAATGATGTTTTTTTGGAAATTTTAAAAATTCTGTAACGAGTAATTAAATCAATTCTTGAGTGCGAATTTTTCTTACTAAAATAATTCATAAATTATTTTTGATCTATTTATTAAAGCAAGATGAATCTACAGTGCATGTAGTAACCTATATTATCATGCAGATAAAGATAATATTTACTGAATAACGATTTGCATGCCAGTATGTATCACGATTAAGTTATATATTCAATCAATCTTCACAAAATTTACTTAAATATTTTCATATTCGCCTTCTATGGCACAGTAAATGTAAACATGAAAAATAAATTTAAAAGTATTTATTCATATGTATAAATTATGTATACTGTACTGTAAATGTGTAATTTGTACTGTTAAATTAAATGTCAGACCTTTATGATTTTCCTATTGTACGATTTATCAATAATAATAATAATAATAGTCAGAGCAATTTAATGATGATAATTATTATAATCAATAACACACTCCTTAATTGTAATGCAAAGATCGAAGCGATGGAACTTTCATGAATAAATACCAACATTTCCGATTTTTAACAAGCAAACACGAACGTTTTTACTTGTATTTACAGAATAAATAACATTTTCACGCTAAAATAACATTTATAAGAAACACTTAATACAATTTTAATCTGTTGAACGACATCTGATACAAGAATATATATATATGTATATAAATGCACATAGAATCTAAAGCACCATTAGCATTTATCGACGATTTATATTTTAAAATCGATAACTGATTTGGATAAAGCACATCACATAACCTAGAATGAAACATGTATGTATCATTTATCAAGTTTCGTGAATTCAAAACGTCTAGATCATTTCAAAAAGACATTAGAAAAGAGGAAAAAAAATGAATGAATAATAATTGAGCAATACAGTTTTATTGTTTATAAAAAAATGCTTTTATAACAGACACGCATCGATATTTTTTATAGAGTAGCTGGAGGTATTATGGAATATCATTTTGTTTTTATAATTTATAAAAAAAATTTCTAAAAAAGCTTATATGGTTTCTCATGTGTTATTACCTTCTATTGACATTCCCGTATAACATATTTAAACATGGTTGCCATAGTTTATATATGTATCTATCGTGTAATTTAAAAAATTATTTAAAGGTTCAAAATTCCGTATTGCCCAGAAGGTGCGAGTTAAATGGAATAATATTCCATTTTTCAAATAATTAGAAAGACAGTATTTTCTTCAAGGTACTTTCTAAGAGTATTAGATAAATATGTAGAGCCTATTTAAAACATTGTTTTATTCAATATTTGTATCATTTTCTTTTGGTTTGTGAAAGTTTTCGCTTAGGCCAGGGGTTTTAACCTTTTGATGACTCCAGACCCCAATGGACTGTCCAATATGGTCACATACCCCCAATGGATTGTCCAATATGGTCACATACCCCCTTCACTCGCGTTCCATCACCTTCCATTCACGTACTACCCAAATATAAATTAATACATTAAATAAAATAAATACCAATGTCCAGAGATCGAGTCCCATACCCCTTGGAGATATAGGTTCCCCCGGTTAAGAACCTTTGGCTTAGACATAGTGATAGCGTATTGTTAGAGTGACTAACCTACTGGAAGCGCAATAATTTTTGTATTTGATTTTTGAATTTTTGTGTTTGACACGTTCTCTATTTTAAACTGTCATGCTTCCTACCAAGGAAACTGAAACTGAGATCACATCTATGAGAAACCATGCTATTCCATATAACCTTTCTATTCCATACTACTCTCCAATTACTCTATAATATCGATTTTTATACCATGTTAATAAAATCTGCCAAATTAATGAATTTACCAAGATTAAAGCTGATTAAATTTCTATTCAACAGAATTGGTCTCTAGATATGTAAGAAAATTAGCTTTTAAAACATTCAATTGTTCCAATCCTTTTGTTAGAATTATCTTTCGTGAAAAAATAAAAAATCCTATTATACAATTAACTAAGCCAACACGTAAAAAGACTTAATTAATAAATAAATGATTAAGTTTTATCTCGGAGACGGATAATAAACTTCAGGTTTTATTATTCTGCATTATTGATTTTATGATAATTATATTTTAATAATGTAGACTACGCTATTCGTTTCTCATAAATAATTTTTAAATCGTCAAAAATAATTAAAATTAATTGCAATCCTCTTATATTTCTTATTATTTAGTTAATGAAGCTGTCCGTTTACTGTTTACTTTCGTATAATAATTAATTGACTAATTACTTATTAAAGTTAATATGCTGTTATTTATTTATTTATTTATTCAATGCATCTTAATCTCAATTAAACTCGACAAAGGAAAAATTAATTTGTTTCTACTGATAACAAATGCTGATTCAAAGAGTAATTTTAGATATGTAAATCGATAAAACAAATAGAAAAGTTTCGTTGTTTATTTTTCAATTCTCGACCTCGGAAACCAGTCGATTCTTTATTTATTTTTTTCAGAAATTTAATATTTAACAATCTTAAAAGCTTAAGCATAAATTCAAGATGGATAAGATCATGCAATTTGTGAATTCTGATTCTTTGTTAAAGTTTAGTAGTTTAATGCTAATTACGAGGCAGAGATATAATTAGACTGCTTTTAATCAATTAAATTTGTATTCTGTAACAGTGTTAATTTTATAAGAATTTAAGGGCTTGAAATTAATGAGAAAATCTCCGAGAGAGAGAGAGAGAGAAGAGGAATAAATAAAATGAAGAAAAGTATAAAATGTTATCAAGAATTTTAGACGACAGGATGTAAGTTTGTAATCCGTGGCATCTCTTATGGCATTTCAATAAAGGAAGAATACTTTAAAGGGGGAAAAAATTGATAAAATAATTTTATAGAATACGAAAAAAGGATTTTTGCACATATATATATATGAAAATAAGAGGAGTTACCATAGAAAGTAAATTGGACATGTGTCAAAGAAAAGATGGAATGCAATTAGGAGAACATCTTATAAAAAAATATAAAAAAACAACCGGAAATTAATGAAAAAATAAAATAAAATGTGCAAGCGAAAATGGAGAAAATTTTATATATGAACGAAGTGTCCAGTAGATAAAGAGGGAAATCGGTTTGAATATTAAACTTGAAAGGGGGAAAAATTGAATTTACAAAAACATTTATTATATCAACTTAAAATAAAATGTCACAATATGAAGATAATGTAAGTGATAAATTTATTGTGTGTCAAGTTTTAAATGATGGATTTTATTGTAATGTAAACATATTTGTTGATACGTATATTTGCGCCTTTTATAAAACGTTGTTGCTAATCCAATAGTTTAACATTTGAAGAATATGAAGGCTTCTATAATTTACATAAATTTTGAAGTTTTGATATATAATATAAATAAATTAATAAAAAGAAATCAATTTGACGACATTAAAGTGAACTTCTCATCATAAATACAAATCAATGCAAATTTGATTATTATTTTATTTATAAATATTTTCTTGAAAATGTTTTCATTTATATTTTTATTTATACGAATCGCTTCAATATTTAAGTCAATAATTATTTTTCTCGTGTATTTTTTCGGTTTTCTTTTTTTTTTGGCTGATTATAACCATTCTCGGGTATAAATAAATATTTTTGGAAAGTATACGAAAATTTTAGGATGTAATAAAAGAGATAAGTGGATTAAAAGACAGCTGATGTTCGAAATGTTAACTAGCAAGGTAATGGAGTAATGGAACTCGTAGCAATTAAGCTTAATCACCCGATCGGATCTAGTTTTATGCACTGTACCTACAGTAAAATGCATTACACAGATTTCGTAACTGTGACGAGTGGCAGATTAGACTCGATTTAATCGGATAACTCACATTTTATGAGGAATAACTTTTGAGAAATGTTATTATTTTCATATGTATAATGTTATGTGTACAGTACGTTGTTTTCGGAGAGTACCAATCGAGAAACTTGTAAATCCTCGAAAATGTAATTATTGACTTATCGTATGTTACAGTGCCTTTCCGAATAATAAATTGTTATCGATTTTAATGTCATTAATATTATTGTAAGTTTATTATATTCAAATAAAGCTAAATTACCTTCGTTTTGGTGGCAGACGACATCGTAACAAAAAATCGATTAATCGTCCGAGGGACAAAAGCGCTCCCTAGCGACTTCGAGATATGCACGTGGTATTTGTTTAATTGTAAACATGACTCCGGTCGGTTAGTAACGACTATTACTCAAAGGAAAGCGTACAGCATGTCCTCTTCCATTTACAATGGTTGATGTCGTTACAGATAATACCATACACACCGTCCAAACTAGACCATCTTCTGACGAGGTTTGTGATATTTTTGAATTAGCCATTAAATTTAAATTACTGTTTGTTATTTATCGATTTTTGAATTATTATTTTTTAATTTCGTGCTTTATAAAGGTTAAAAATATACATCTGTGTACTTATTAAGTACGTGCATTAGTTATTTGTCAATTGTTTTTTAAAACCTCTCCAAATAATGGAGATTTAAGAAAATTGAATTTTATTATTTTGAAATTTAGTTAGTGGATATACACATCTACTTACTTCCTTCAGAAAAATGGATAGAAAGGAGAAAACTTGCCAAAAATATTGCTATGGATTTTTCCATATCGGCGGGATTTGTCAGGTATGTTTTTTTTAAACATTTAAATTCGATTAGTTGAGTTATGAAAAGTATGACGACAGTTTCCATCATCGTTTACGTAACTCCATTTTAAAATAATCGCTATTGTAACGATTATTTACTTAGTTCGACACACGGAGAATATCGTTCATTTTTATTAGGTTTTAAGTTAACAACGTGTTATTCACGTGTTCATGTAGACTGGCTGTCCATACTTCAATGTCATTAATTAATAAGCGTGAAAAAATTAGCGTGCGTCATTAAATAATGGTAAACTGAAATTCGCATGTTTTTAATGCTGTTGACAGTTAATTATCATTACAATAGCTTAAATTAACCAGAAATTTCAGTTTACATTTCCTCAAACAGAATATATGTTTTCGTAAGTACACATTGTTTATGTTAAAGTGAGCGAGTAGAAAATATTGAATTCTGATAAATTAATCAATATTTATTGTTATTAGGTCCCACAGACAATTGGCAAATCGATTTTTCTTATTAAAATAGAACTATTTTTCATAATTTATGAGGTTAATGTTATGAAAATCATCCAACTCGAACGTAAAAAGTAAAGTCGTTTAAGCTAATTAATAATATTAGGTTAATGTGCTCTAACGCATAAATAAATTTTTAAAAACAACAGGAAGTATTTTGTTTTAATAACTTTATACCGTGTCGACGATATTTTTTTTCCTTTGATTAATTTTTTAAAAATAAATTTATAACGTTCTTCCAGCAGATGGCGTCGAAATTGATATGTTTCTATGGTGATGTATAATCAAATGACATAATAGTCAAATATTGAAAAAAATCTTTTAAAAATAAGAATTTATCTTTGAGTAACAATATTATTTTATCGTTCTTATAATTTAAAACGAAGTTTTATTACTTAAAAGCAATATAATTTGATCAATGACGTCGTACAAATACTCGTCTTTCAATTTCAGTTTAGGCGCCATTATTGGTCAAAATTGACATCGCTAGTAATTATTAAATAATATAAACTGTTATTAATTTGCCGGGGCCACTGGTGTGCCCCAGGGTGGTGGGATGGTGGAGCAGTCTCCAGGAGTAATCCTAGTCTGCAAAAGGCGGGTTTGTCTGGAGCGAGTTACAGTGCTTTGTAACAAGTGCAATGTAAAAACTACCGTATATAGTCATGTGACATATTACATCAATACTTCAAGATAACAGAGTTTACACAAAAAGCTTCACTTTATAATTGGAACCTCTAATTGGTCCAATTATGTCAATGGTTCCCAAATTTTTCTCTCTAGGATCTCCCTCGTTGGCATCTCCACCTTGTGGTGAGGGAGCTTGTGCATTCCAAGGATCCTGAGAGCTATGCCAGTAGTAGCATTGTTACTGGTAGGGTCTCCCATGCCAGACAGGTCGAAGATAAGGGGCCAGACTAAGAGACTGCCCTACCCAAACTAAGATATGTGGTATCGTGCTGAGAGTTGAGTGGCACTGGGGTAGTAAAAGATGCAGTGTCTCTAACGATCCCTTCAAGGTGCCTGGGAAACCTTGTCATAGATAGCCTTCCGCCCGTATTGGAGGATAACCAGGCAGCAATTTCTTGTGTTTCCTCCAGTTTGTCTTTTTGTCATGGATGATGAAAATTCTGAAACTTTTTCTGGGGAGGCTGCTTCTCTACTCTGTCGCAGGGGTGGTGGTCCTGGTACCTCATCTGAGGATGCCGGGGCCACTGGTGTGCCCCAGGGTGGTGGGATGGTGGAGCAGTCTCCAGGAGTAATTATTGCCTCCAGGAGTAATCCTAGTCTGCAAAAGGCGGGTTTGTCTGGAGCAGCTAGGCGAAGTGGAGGAGGGCTAGGAGGGCGGCTGGTACCAGTGGTTCTCAGCTACCGGGCAGCTCTTCCGAACTTGCTTCCTTGTTCCTTGTCTGATTCTCCTGCTGATACCCGTGGTGTTGGCAAGAGAACCAGATCTGTGATGTCTACTCCCTCTTCTGAGGAGGTGAGGCCTGCTAAGAGGTCCCAGGGCTTTCAGCCTGGGTCATATTCAGAAGCTTTGGCTTCTCTTCGGTTGGCCATTATCAAGGAGGGTTATCCGGACTCCAAGATGATGGCTGATGAAGTTGATCTTATTTTGGGGAAGATCTTAAGTAGTGTGGATGGAATCCCTTCTGGGGAGACCCTGCTGCTGCTCAATGGCTATACCTTAGACAATGATGCCCTTTGTCTCCCCGGTGCACTCATTTATACTTGTATGAATGAGTTCACCTGTCAGTGGCTCACCCGGCTTTTGAATGGGTGTACTCTTGGGCAGGGGAAGGGCCAAGAGTATCCCTGCAAAGAACCTACCTACCCAAGCCTCTGAAGGTGGGTTATTGCACTGCAGATTCTCATACACAGGATGCAAGCCAACTTTTTGCTCGACTCCAAGCATTCAATTTGGGATTCAAGACTGAAAATTGGAGGTTCTTGGGTCGTAGTAGGGATGTTAAAGGGCAGCATTTAATTCAGATGGTTGATCTTGCTTCAGAAAGGCCATCAAAGAGCATTTTAAGGCCACAAAGCAATTTTAAGGCTTTTTCTGGGGTTGATCAAGGGACCTTTAAGGTACTCTCAAATCCTAATTCCAAGTCTGGGAGACCGAGAGCTTTGGTGATTGTCCCTGAAAAGGGGCATGAACTGGTCAGGCTCATCGATAAAGATTAGGTTTCCGGGGATACCACTGGACCCTCTGACACCCAGTTAATGGAGGAGGGCATGGATCTTTGCCCACCTTAGGCACCTACAGTGTCATGGGTCTGAGGGTGATTCAGATCAACCTCCAGCACTCCCGAGCTGCTTCTGCCCTTTTGAATTGGCTGCTCGTGAGGGGCTGTTATGACCTCGCTCTTATTCAAGAGCCATGGCCTATAAGGGACAAATACAGGGGCTTCACTGCAAGGAAGGTGAGTTGTTTTCTTTTACTTCTTGTACTTCTGATAGTGGTCCTTGGACTTGTGTTTTCATTAGGAATAACATACGTGATTCACCAGTCTGGGATTTCAGTTCTAGGGATCTTACCACTGTTTGGATGAAGCTTGATGAGGGGGTTGTCAGCAGGGAATTTATTATTTCCTCTGCTTATTTCCCTTATGATAAAGATGAACCTCCACCAACACCTGAGTTTAGGTCTTTGATGGAATTTTATCAAAATAATCATTTTGACTTATTGGTTGGTGTTGATGCTAACTCTCATCATGTGGTTTGGGGTAGCAAAGGTATCAACTGAAGGGAGGAGCACCTATTGGAGTTTTTGATGGGCACTAACCTTTTTATTTTAAATAGGGGAATAAACTTACATTTGCTGTTGTTAACAGAAGGGAGGTCATTGACCTAACATTAGGGATTCAGAATATTTCTGACCTAATTGAGAATTGGCATGTGTCTGGTGAGCCTTCCTCCTTGGATCACAGATATATTTGCTTTAATTTACAGAGCGTGGCGCCTAGTCAGGTTACATACAGGGACCCTCGGAGGACTAATTGGGCTTCTTTTAGAGAAGACCTTAAATTTAACTTAGGGGGCCTCGGAGGACTAATTGGGCTTCCTTTAGAGAAGACCTTAAATTTAACCTCGCAAGACTAATTGGGCTTCCTTTAGAGAAGACCTGAAATTTAACTTGGGGAGGAGGACTAATTGGACTTCCTTTAGAGAAGACCTCAAATTCAACCTGAGGAGACTAATTGGGCTTCCTTTAGAGAAGACCTTAAATTTAACTTGAGAGGTGTACAGAGCAGATTTTGCTTGGTGGTGGATTTAGAGATGACTGTTGACCAGATTCAACAGGCAATTCTTTTATCCTATCACCAAAACTGCCCTATCAAGACTGCTCACTCATTAAGGAGAGTTCCTTGGTGGAATGAATAACTGGACAGTCTTAGATGTAATGTTAGGCGGCTTTTTAATAAAGCTAAGAGGACTGGTGATTTGGACACATATAGCAGTGCTCTCACTGGTTATAATAAGGCTATTAGAAAGGCTAAAAATCTTTCTGGAAATGGTATTGTCAGGGAATTGAGGATATACCTGAGGTATCCAGACTTGCAAAATAATGTCTAATTGGAATTTTTGCAAGGTTGGCTCTCTTAGGCTGCTGATGGCAGTATGACTAGTACTCTTTGCAAGTGCAAAGACTCTTTAAAGGAACTTTTTTGGGTACATTTTCCTGGGTCTATTTTGATTGAGAACTCATCCCTTAGGCTGCTGATGGCAGTATGACTAGTACTCTTTGCAAGTGCAAAGACTCTTTAAAGACTTCACCTGCCTTCTTGCAGGTGAAGTCTGACCTTGATGGATGTGATTATCATGCCATGAGGAAGGATTGGCACCTTGTGAGGGGGATGATTAATCAGTCTAATATTAGAAGGGCTATAAGTGTTTTTAAGCTTGTAAGTCGGCAGGACCAGATGGCATTTTGCTAGTGTTCTTACAACAGGGCATTGATGTTCTGGCCTCTCCTCTTTGCTGTGTCTTTCAGGCCTGTTTGGCTTTTGGCTATGATCCATGGTCCTAGAGGCAGGTAAGGGTTTCTTTTATACCTAAGCCTGGGCATAATTCTTATACCGAGGCTAAGTCCTGTCGTCTGATCAGTCTGATGTTTTTTATTGAAGACATTGGAGAGGTTGGTGGATAGGTTCATTAGGGATGGGGTTTTGTCTAAAATCCCTCTTTGTCGCAGTCAATTTGCCTATCAATCTGGCAAATTGACTGAGCATGCTCTTCATGAGGTTGTTTCGCTCATTGAGAAGGCTATTGGGTACAAGTAGATTGCCCTTGGTGCAGTGGCAGCTCGTGGATGATTTTTGTGGGAGGGCTGAAAAAAATTATAATAAAATACGTAGTGCGTATAATAAAATACGTAGCTAAAATACGTAGTGCGGACTGCAATGTTTGCAGCCCACGATATACATATCACAAAAACGTATATCACGGGTTACCCCCACCTGCTCAATACACTGACTACGCGGTGTGACTCGGTCTGCACTGACTGCAGCCCTGATGAGTATGCAATCGCATTGACTCATACAATACACACTTAGATGACAAAATTATCAATTTTTGTGAATTAAGACCATTTTCTTCCTTAATTTTTTTATAAGAAATTAGAGAATTTAAAATTTAAGATCATTACATAAAATTTATCTAGTTGCGCCTGTAACGAGATAAATTTTATGAAATGATCTTAAATGCGGGAAGAAGTCAAATCTCTGTTTATCCTTTAATGCGTGATATTAAATTAGCATTAGCATATTCTTTAATATGCTGAATAATTTTTTTTTTTTTTTTTGTACAACTAAATATTTATTTGGAGAATAATTCAGGCGCTCTTCTAGTTAAACTTAACTAGAGGAGCGCCTGTACTTATATTTATATGCATAAGTTTTGTTCGCAAGTCGGTTTGTTCGTAACTCAGATACTGCTGTTATTTTACCAAATCCACCGAAATAACTTTATATATTTCATCTTATAATATATCTCGCAATTGGACCAATTAAAAGTTTTTTATTTCACAGATTTTAACGAAAAATTCCGAATGTAAAGCGAGGAATTTTTCGTGTAATCGCCTCCATCTTGAAATACTGTCGTAAAATATTAAATCACTGTATAATTTTACATTATACTGGTTGCTAGAGCAGTTTGCTACCGTATTACTTAAAATTATTGAAAAGTTTTTGAAATTTTACGTTCGTAAGTACGAATGTTCGTAACTAGAGGAGCGCCTGTATAATTAAGTGATTCTGGCTATTCTTTATGCTAAACTTAAAGTTGTTTATGTTATGAAGATGATGCTGATGTATGCAAGATACAGCATCTTCTTTACATCATGAAAACAACACTTGATCCTAACTTAGTGATTGACTTCCAGCAAGATAACACAGGAGTGATGCTTGTTTACTATTTATAAGAAAGATAATATTCTTATCACGATTTTTCTTATTTATTTCTTCCACACGAAGTCCAAATAACATTTTGTTTTTGTTTCTTTACTGAAGTATAAAGAGCTTTAATAGAAAACAGGTAAATATAAGTAAGTTACCTGTAGTATATAGCGTTAAAAAACGTAACAGAGAATTTTGTTTTTGTTTCTTTACTGAAGTATAAAGAGCTTTAATAGAAAACAGGTAAATATAACTTAAGTTACCTGTAGTATATAGCGTTAAAAAAACGTAACAGAGAGAGAGTTTTCCTTAGTTATTTAGTGATAGAAACGTTAAAAACGATTAAAATCATATTTGCGGGAGTATAGATGTAAACAGTCACGTGTAGTCTGAATTTAGTGGTTATTAAATAAAAAAATGATAACTTATTTACCGTTTTTGCCGCTACCATTCGTTCGATTTTTTTTATTTCTATATTTACCTCGAGTTTTTTTTTTATTATTCTTTTTTATTTAAATTATAGAATCCATCCATCTTGCAATTTACGTCAGCTGAGACGAGAGATAGAAAAGCAGTTGGGTAGAAATGCTGTACCAGAAAAGTTCGTGTATCTGAAGAGCGTCGGTAGAAATCTAACTCAGGCAAGTTTACAAAACGAAAACATTGGACGAAAATTTTTTTATGCGATTCTAAGAACCATAAGTAATTATTGAAAAATAATACTTAGAATTTTTTTAATCAGGTAAGACCTAGGCAAGAAAATGAAGTGAAGATAAAGAATTTCATGCCTCCTTTTGTAAGTAATGTTTTTTTTTTTTTTTTAATTTTTATTGGTGATCTAACACAGTCTGTTGATGCACATTATGGGATTTTTTTTAATTTTTCTGCATGATTTTACGGTCGTTAAAGATGCAACAACACATTAGATCCGTGGTTCCCAACGTGAGGCACACGCCCCACAGGGGGTAATTCGAGAATGGGTTATTAACATTGAATTTTTTCATTTTTTATGGTTCTAGGGGCCTCGTATATATATTTATATATCGTGACATATACATTTTAAAAATTAAAATCAGAATGTACACGGGGGCAATAAAGAGGGGGAAAGCTCGCTAATAGAAAGGCGTGGTGAGGGGGAGGTAAAGGTTTCGATAATCTTTACTCTCCATTATCACCAGCTGACTGCCGTGTATATTCTGATTAACATAAGTCTGACAATCTTAGAAGAAAGTAAAACAGTATTTAATGTGCACACACAGTTATTATTTTAACAATTTCTTAGTAATTTCTTCCTCAGTACTTTAACTGCCCTTTCGTTCTTTTATTTTTCTCTTTCGTGGATGCCATGTTCTTGTTTAGACCAAGTTAATGTCCTTTCAGGCTTCCTCCACGTGAATTGGAGGTTAGTTTTTTAATAATAAAAATTTTATGTTCACAGGAGGCATCAGGATGTTTTAGATGTGTTTAGGTGGGGTATGGCCAAAAAAAAGGTTAGGAAACTACTGCATTACATCGTCTACTTTTATACACGATTTAAACTGATCAATACATATAAATTTAATATATTTTTTGATAATCTGCTGATTTAATTTAATAAAAAAATCGATTAATAACGTATTATATGCATGTAAACAACAAAAATATTCGCCAAAATCGATTTTTTTCTGTTTTTCACTTTGTTGAAAAGCATTTATAGTAACTCTCCGGTTTAATCAATGGTTTTCTCGTTAGTTACGCGTAAATAATAAAAAAAAAAGTCAATGACCTCGTAACCGTTTCGATTTTTAAAATAAACTTAATAAATAAAGCAAATCGAGCTAATAATGTTTAATTAATGTAACTGATGAAGATAGATCGATCGAGATGCGTGCTGGAGGGGAAAAAATTTAAATATAAACTTTGCGCAAGAATTAAGCAAATTTTCTAAGTAATTCAATTGTTTGTCGTGCTAACTTTTTAATGTAACTGATGAAGATAGATCGATCGAGATGCGTGCTGGAGGGGAAAAAATTTAAAAATAAACTTTGCGCAAGAATTAAGCAAATTTTCTAAGTAATTCAATTGCTTGTCGTGCTAACTGTCTTTACACCTTAATAAATTTTTCATGCGGTTTATTTTAAATCATTTATTTATGACTTCAAATATGATACATCGGTAATTCAGTCGCGCACAGAAATTAAGATTTTAAAATTCAATGTTATTTTTTTTTAATATGCATCATCTATTATTTAAGTCAGGTAATTTATTTCGTCTTAGAATTTTATATATATATGACATTTTGACGTCAAATCATCGATTAGGTTCTTAGTAGCGCTTGCAGGCCAAGAAATTATTCCCATATTCTTTACGAACATGTCTAGCGCAGTTCACACGAAAATTTTGCAATGGAAATTCCATTTTATAGCTTTTGCGCTGTTTATATTGCAGGCAGAAGATCCGGAAATTTATTTAAAAGAAGGAATATATTCGGAAATTGGGGCTGAAGATAGTGGAGTCGAAGAGAATACTGGAGAGGAATCTTTCAAAGGTAAGAATGCGGTATATTAAGTTTTATTTTTTAAAGATTATATAGGAAATATTGCGCCGCTTGTTGCAGTAATTAAATAGCTCCGGGATGCCAAAAAAATCAATAATATTCCTTTATTAAAGACGACCACCTTTATGTATCTCTATAGACAAGATCGGTCGAAGAAGGAATAAAGCACGTTTCGTATGTAATCTTGTTATGCAAATCGTGCTTTATGTGTTTAATACAAAATTTCTGTGTGTTGGAGAAGTAAAAATACATTTTTAAGGTGTATAAATTATATTATAAATTGTTTATTCGCTACCTGATTTAATCCACTTTCTACCGGATTCGCCTCAGGTAAGATTATGTTAATCCGTTTACCTTGTGCATTTTATCGAAGAATTATCCTGCGGAAAGTTTATTTATTTTATAACGTTTAATATTAAACAGTGTTGTTCTTTAGATATGCCTAAGAGAGAAGGAAACGAAGAAGATGCGGATGCAAACGAGGAAGAAGTTTTTGATGATGTGGGCTTAAGAGGTTCGTCAGCAGTCGAGAATGCTAACGACGAAGAAATGTAAATGTGCTATAAAGTAGTTAAGAAGGATATCTTGATTCGCTTAAGTTACTTTTCTGGGCTTTGTAAGAGAATTTATGCATTCGACTAAAGATGCTTCTAAAAAATAAATTCGGGACTTTTATCACGAATCGAAGTATCCTTTCGATATGCTGATGCGATGATTCTTTTTTAATTTATGAATATTTTTATCGATTAGATCGAATACGGAGTCGTCGATTACTCAAAATAACAAAACTACAGAAGAGAGAGACGACGAAGGAAAAAATGCTGAAGTTGGAGAATCGGAAGAATCGAAGCAAGAAGAAATGCAAACAAAAGATATTGAGTTCTCTCAGGATGGAGTAAAGGAAGGAGAATCGAATGAAAATGTCAACATCGAGGCAAATGGGGAAACCGGAGAAGAAAAAGAAAATATGGAAACGGAAGAGAACAATGAGGAAGGTACGAGTGTTGAAAATGTGACGAAAACCGAAGAAGAAGAAAGCGAAATTGGCAAAGAATCTGAAGAAAATGCTGATGAAGAAGTAGTAGAAAATAAGGAGAAAAATGAAGAAAAAGAGACAGTTGATGCTGAACAAGATGATGCGAATGTTGAGAATAAAGAAGGAAAAGAAACAGAAAATGTAGAACAAGAAGAAAACACTGATGAGAGCAATAAGGATAAAGAAACAGTAGACACTGAAAAAGAAGAAACGACTAACGAGATAGAAGGTGGCACCGAAGAAAAAATAGCCGAAAGTAATGAGGTGACAGAAGAAAATAAAGATGACACTCCTGAATCTAATAAAGAAGAAAGTGGAGTTAAAGAAGAAGTAAATAACAAAGAAATGGATGAGGAAAACAAGGAAGATGAAGAAGTTAAAACTGAAGGAAATGATGAAAATCAAGAAGAACAAGCAAAAGTTGAAGCTCAAGAAGAAAAAATTGAGCAGAAGGAAGAAGAAGAAAAACAAGCCGAAGGAAACGCAGAAGAACAAGAAGATCAAACAGTTCCCGAAGGAAAAGAAGACGAAGAAACAAATGCCGAGGCATCGAAGAAAGAAAATCAGGAAGAGGAAAAGGAAACTAACGAAGAAGGAAATGAAGAAAAGAAAGAAAATACCGAAGAATTAACTGACCAAAATAATCCAGAGAATGCGGATTCTTCCGAAAACGTTCAAAAGAAGAAAACAAATTTAGAGCTTTTAAAAGAAGAATCGAATCCAAAAGAATTTCATCATCTAACAATAGAGGAGAGAGAAGAGAAAAGTAAGAAACAAATCAATTATCTCATTAATTTTTATTAATTAAATAAATTCTAAATGGTCTTTTATATATATATTTCATCAGTCAGGAGACTAATTAAACTTTTAGAAAGAACAAAACGAGAAAGGAAATACTACGAACTGCAAAGAGCCGAATTACTGAGGAGAGCGAAAGAGTTAAAGGAATTAAAAATGCATCAGGTAGAAAAAGGTAATTCACTCGAGTCTGAAAAATACTATTACTACGTCGAAAGAATTATTTATTTATCTTCATTGTAGCACGCGATGCGTGGAAGAAACGTTACTTCCAAGCAAAGAAAAACACTCCCAGGTTAGAAGACGAATGTTATCATCTCAGGCAAGAGTTAGAGAAACTAGTTAGAGACATGTTAAGTCAGATCTACAACGAAGAAAAGGCTGCAGCCGGTAAAAACGAACCTTCTTCTAGAGTGAGTATACTGTTGATACTTGTCTTTTATAATGGCCTTGGCGAGAAAGCGATTTAACGTGATCACATCTAGTCGCGTCGCGGCCGTGCAGCGAATCTTCAATTTTCTAATTTATAGTTTTTTTTTGGAATGAATCTTTAACACAACAGAATTTCGCCGCCAGACTGACGTATAAAATACGAATCGACAATTCCGTTATGTTAAAGATTCGCTCTAAAACTGTCTCGGCCGCGACGCGACTGGACGCGATCACGTTAGATCGCTTTCTCGCCATGGCCACTATAAAAGACAAGTACTGATAATTGTTTCCTTTCATCACATTACCGTTTTCATCCGATGAAAATCATTATAGACGACGTACAAATTAGGGATTCTTCGACTTTTACAAGACGTAGAAGAGTTGAGGCAGAGAGTCGAATCTACCAAAATTAAACTAAAGGCGGAAATAGAGGTATTTAGAACTTTATTTTATACCATAGATCGTCATCATCACCACCTGTTTACAGCATTTTTATAAAACAAATTTAGTTGAGAAGACAGGCGGAAGAAGACGTTAAGAAACTGAGGGAGGATTTGTTAAAGAAAAAAATCCAAGTATCCCTTACACGCGATAGCAAATCGTCTTCGCTTAAGTCAGCTTATGGTTATCGACAGGGTATCGGTGCTATTATGTAATTATAAAACGAAGCCATTTTGTTACGAAAAAAATAGAATTGTGCTCTTCCGTACGCTAGCTGCTTCCAAGCATGAATTGTTATTTGTACAACATAAATTTTATCGTGAAATAAATGTTCTTTTAAGTATTTTTTTCCTTAATTCTGGTTGAAGTAGATGGAGACTATTTAAGGCAGTGTCTCTCACATACAAGCGGCGCGATGCTACGCTACGAGCGTCATCCTGTCCCACCAGAAGCGCTTCTATAGCATCTATAATGAAATTTCATCTCATTATTATTTATCCACTAAATGCCGATTATGATAATTTTTATCTCTCATGTTCCATTATCAGTTTTTTTCTGAATTTCGCTTATTAAAATCTCTGAATCGAACGCAGTAACCATGATAATTTGTGTTTGCCGCTTCAGAAAATAAACTAGTTTGTATTTCAGCTACAGCAGGCGATATTGCGCGCCGTTACGATATACATGTGGGTCGCGTCGATATTATGTCTCGGTTTGCTTTCTGTCGCTCGTAGTCAGCAGGCGATATTGCGCGCCGTTACGATATACATGTGGGTCGCGTCGATATTATGTCTTTCGGTTTGCTTTCTGTCGCTCGTAAGTCATCCTGTCCCACCAGAAGCGCTTCTATAGCATCTATAATGAAATTTCATCTCATTATTTATCCACTAAATGCCGATTATGATAATTTTTATCTCTCATGTTCCATTATCAGTTTTTTTCTGAATTTCGCTTATTAAAATCTCTGAATCGAACGCAGTAACCATGATAATTTGTGTTTGCCGCTTCAGAAAATAAACTAGTTTGTATTTCAGCTACAGCAGGCGATATTGCGCGCCGTTACGATATACATGTGGGTCGCGTCGATATTATGTCTTTCGGTTTGCTTTCTGTCGCTCGTAATATCGCATCGTATAGCGTCGCGTCGCTTACACCTGGGACACGGTCTTATAGTTTGTATTTCAGTTACAGAAGGCGATGCTACGCGGCGTTACATATACACGTGGGACGCGTCGAAATTATCGGTTTGTTTTCTGTCGCTCGTAGTATCGCATCGTATAGTATCACTTATACCTGGGACACGACCTTATAGTTTGTATTTCAGCTACAATAGGCGATGGTACGTTGCGCTACGATATATACGTGGTTCGTGTCGAGCTTATGTCTATCGGTTTGTTTTCTGTCGCTCGTAGTATCGCATCGTATAGTATCACTTATACCTGGGACACGACCTTATAGTTTGTATTTCAGCTACAATAGGCGATGGTACGTTGCGCTACGATATATACGTGGTTCGTGTCGAGCTTATGTCTATCGGTTTGTTTTCTGTCGCTCGTAGTATCGCATCGTATAGCGTCGCGTCGCTTATACCTGGGACACGGTCTTATAGTATTTGTTATAGAAGGCGATGGTACGTGGCGCTACGGTATACACGTGGGACGCGTCGAGCTTATGTCTATCAGTTTGTTTTCTGTCGATCGTACTATCGCATCGTATAGCGTCGCGTCGCTTACACCTGGGACACGGTCTTATAGTTTGTATGATATTTCAGTTACAGGAGGCGATGCTATGCGGCACTACGTATACACGTGGGACACGTCGAGATTATCTCTATCAGTTTGTTTTCTGTCGCTTATAGTATCGCATCGTATACTATCGCTTACACCTGGGACACGGCCTTATAGTTTGTATTTCAGCTAAATAGGCTACGTATACACGTGGAACGCGTCGAGCTTATGTCTATCGGTTTGTTTTCTGTCGCTCGTAGTATCGCATCGTATAGCATCGCGTCGCTTGCATTTGGGACACGGGCGGGACGCGTCGAGCTTATGTCTATCGGTTTGTTTTCTGTCGCTCGTAGTATCGCATCGCGTCGCTTGCATTTGGGACACAGCTTAAAGACGAAACTATTCAGTAGAAACTTCCCAAAGTAAAAATAATATTTTTTTTTTCCTCTTTTTAAATATATCCCCTACAAAACAAGAACTGTGGATAGACATATCACTGTGACCTACATCAGTAGATTTAATTCAATTAATGAACCGTAAATTGAACAAATCTAATAATATTAGCTTTATTATTAGTATTAATTTTAATTATTTTTCTTGTTGAAATAACGAGAAAGATGTTAGGAATAAACGAAATTGATGATGATGAAAACAGTCGGAGGATGAAAATAAATGGAAATTAAAATCGATACTGATGAATAAGTGAAAAGCTTATGAAAGTAACGAAACAATGAAACAGAAAATAATCTCAGGATCAAAAAATAAATATTAATTGCTGTTGTTTATTTTTAATAATCTTAGAACTTTTGATAATAAGATTATTTTCTGATTCATTGTTTTTATTACTCCTAAAGCTTATGAAAGTAACGAAACAATGAAACAGAAAATAATCTCAGGATCAAAAAATAAACATTAATTGCTGTTGTTTATTTTTAATAATCTTAGAAATTTTTGATAATAAGATTATTTTCTGATTCATTGTTTTTATTACTTCCATATTCTTACCACTTATTCATTAGTATCGATTTTAATTTCCACTTATTTTTGTCGTCGTCTACCTTCTTTCATCATTAATTTTATTTATTCCTAATATCTTTCTCCTCTTTATCAGTAACTTTAATTCTTTTTTCTGAGATTCTACACCAATTTTTCTTTTTTCTTACATTTTTTTTTCTCATTCTTTGTACAGTGGACGCCCGTACAACGCGGATGATACGTTCCGCGTTATAGGAGATCGCGTTGTACGATGCATGCATTATCAGACGATTTTATGCAAATTTAAACTTGTCTCTAAATTCCAACCAACGATTTAAATATATACTGGATATTCTGTTCAATACTAGCAATAAGTGAAGCTATCCTGCTACAATGATTTACCCCACCAGCAACGTCGTAAAATTGACGATTTAGCAAATTAACTTTGTTTTGGTGGCCAGACGTCCCATTTATGTACTATTATACCACGTATCCTGACCACTTCAGTGGCTTCACTTATTGCTATACTTGGCGACAGCATCGGAAATCAGTATTGCGTCTATGAGAGCGGCGTATTACCAACTTTTATGATGGTATTAATGCGCACGGAAGAGTCGATTTCGATGTAAAAGGTAACAGTGTTTATTTTTATGTAATCGTGTTTCTGTGTTTTCAGTTTTGAATAAACATTTCAATTCAATATGCTTCATTTGACTGATCCTTTCGAGAACGACTTAAAATTACAACTCTACGCCATTTTAGAGAAGATAGAATCGATTGGAATGTGCAGAACATCATTGCGCATCTGATCATCGTATATACAGGGTGGGCCAAGATAAACCGAAACTGACAGGAGAGAAGATAGGGAGAGAGGGTTTGGTTTATAGACACGCAAATAATTTACTACATGTTAAAATCATATTCATTTCGTAATTTTATTCGAAGCTTATACCTTATTTGCCAAAATTGTCATTAATGCCATGGCAATTTACTATAACTAGAGAGGGTTTGGTTTATAGACACGCAAATAATTTACTACATGTTAAAATCATATTCATATCGTAATTTTATTCGAAGCTTATATCTTATTTGCCAAAATTGTCATTAATGCCATGGCAATTTACTATAATATCGCGAATAATTTAATGGACTATATCATCAGCTCTCCCATAGACTCAATACTGACTTCCAATGCTGTCGTCAAGTATAATATTGAACAGTCTATCCAGTATATACTGTATTTAGATCGTTGGTTCGCATAATTGCTACTCAGATGTGCTTTAGTTTCGAATATGAACTTATTGTGTGCAGAGTGTTGATTAGCTTGTTTTAAAGAAGATTTCTTTTAATAAAGAAAAAAAAACAGAATACAGGTAACTAAATTTTAAAAAATATTATACTATATATAAGTAGACCTCGTATATCACTGACTTCGAAAACGCGGATTTGTATAATCCGATGAAAAAGTTGTTTTAAAGTTGTCATGGAAACGAAATAAACATCGTTTGGTCTTTTGGTCAACGGATATTATTATAAGTAATGGGTAAGTAACGTTTAAAAAAATTTATCCTACGCGTTATGCGGAAGTTTACTGTATATAATTTTATTTATAATTACTAAAACCACGTTAAGAACATCGATATGGCTTGTAAATTTTTATTTAATAATTTAACAGTATATAAATATCACAATGAAACTGTTTCCTTCATACCAAACGGAAAAATGTTTACATATTTGAATTTTAAAATTCACCAGATTAATTATTCAACTATCTTGCCTCGAGGCAGCAAAACATCGCTTTTACTTCATGCACAAAATAATTTTTTATCTTCCTTTACATTCCGTCAACAAGAACTCTGTTAAATTTTTACATAATTTGAGTTTGTACTCGTAAATATATATATATATTTTTTCTAAAACTCTTTAAACTGTTAACATCATAGAAATGTCTTAAAAATACAGTTTTGTGTCCTTTTCTTTTTTAATTTTCCTAATTTTTTCTCCTTATAAAACTATTTATTCTGATTTATTTTGTTTAAAATCCAAAGCTTTGCTTCAGAACGAGAGGCACGAATTTATAGCTGAGATTTGGCACAATAACGATATTAAACTTTTAAAAGAAATTACAGACATGTACAATAGTAGATAGCACAACATATACGGTATGTATATTATATACATGAACGAAATTAATATTGCTGAGAGCACGAAACTAATCATGTTGTTTGTCAACCAAAAAATCGCTCTAGATTCGATGTTGTTAAAAGTTATATAGTTCAGTTTCACGTAGATTATAGTAGAAAGGAAGGATTTTCGATTTATGATCTTTTCAGAAACTTCTCATAAAGATGCCTAGGATAAAAAAATGATGTTTATCCGGAACTAGTTTAGAAACTAGTCACACAGATACTTGGAAGCAGGGGATTCTCAGAACCCGCGTTATTAAACTCGTCAATTGTATGAGTTTCGGGTTTGCTGGAATGCAACATTTTGGAATTTTCTGTAACGATGCTGAGCCGTGACCTGATACTGGAATTTCTGCTTATATCGCTGGATGGATACCTATCAGTACAGGGAGGACACACGTTACTGATGCAGTTCGGAAATGCCAAGGAGTAGATATCTTTGCTCACTGGAAGACTGCATAAACAAAGAAGAGCATCAATATCAAGCAATTATTGTTAAAACGGGAATTTTTATACATACCTAGGCCTCTGAGTCTGCAATTTTTCTTTCGATATACCTGTGTACGAGGACCATGTGCTAGTGCGTGTTCTCAGAAACTGTTGGGCTTTTCTTCTTGCCCATTCCTGAATAGCTTGTGTTAGATGGGGTACGCGACCCAATAGCAGAACAATGTTTCCATCTAACTGCTGCAGAAACCAAAAAATTATAAGATAAATAAATATAAATATAATAAGAAGAAATTTTTCATTAAAAAATAAAAAAACAAGTAATTTGAGATTATTATTTTATTTTTTTTATGATACGTGATTAAATAAGATCATTACCGTGATTTTGATACCATAATGAAGGCGAATTTTCTTTTTTATTTAACAAAAAACAAAAGTTTGGAGGATTAGTTAGACTAAATCAATACTAATTATGTAGTTTCGCTAATGTTTTTTAAACGATCAAATTTTTATTTTACACTTTATCGCAGAGTAGCTGTTGCGGATCCGCAACGTCTATTCTGCGATATTTTGTTCCCAAAATATTTTTTCGAGTAAGCTGACTGATGGACAGACAGTAAATCGGTTATACAATATTATTCATATGCGATGAATAGTTTAAAAGAATATCGACTTTTTTAAAATTTCTAACGGTCGCCATCTTGTAATGGCTACCGCAGTAATCTCAAAATTAATTACTGTAAGCCAATGAAGAAATGACATCATAAAATTTAAATATTCTGCATTGGTTCTCAAGATATTTTGCTGATGGACAAAATAAATACCATACTTAAAGATTAATTGTTGAATATCGCAGAAAGATCAGAATAATTATAAATTATATACAATCGAACGATCTGCTGTAGATTTAAAGCATAGCTTTATATCATAATAGAATCACTGTTGAAAATTTAAATCTCAATCATAATCTTCATAATTTTAATATTCATCACCATAATAATTATAGTTTTAGATCATAATCATAATATTCATCATTACAATAATCACAGTTTTAGTTCATAATTATAATATTCATAACTAGTGGCGGTTCGTGCATAGGCACTGCGGAATTGCAGCACCCTCAACTTTTCTCGATATATAAATATATTTGTTAATTTATTTATATTTGCTTGTAATATTTAATTTTATCATCAACAATCCTATATAATTCTCTTATTTTGTATAAAAAATAGTATAAATATCTATACACTTGAGAGCGAGCGCCCTTCATACTCGCTCATGCTCGCGTAAGCATATGCACGTCATAATGACATGCGTGAATGCAGGACCGGATTTACCTATAGGCCGACTAGCCTGCGACCTAGGGCCTCGCGATTCTAGGGGCCTCAAAACTATCAATCAGTTTTCAACTTTTATAAGCTTTTAATAAGAAAAAAGGATTTTTATTAAAGTGCTAGATAGAAAGTAAAATTTTAAAGATTCGGTTTTTATTAAAGTGCTAGATAGAAAGTAAAATTTTAAAGGTTCCTTCGTTATAAGGAGCCTTTAAAATTAGATGTAGCTGATTTGAATTTTTAGGATTATAAGGAGCCTTTAAAATTAAACGTAGCTGATTTGAATTTTTAGGTACAAGTGCTAGATAGAAAGTAAAATTTTAAAGTTCCTTATAAGTTATAAGGAACCTTTAAAATTAGACGTAGCTGATTTGAATTTTTAGGGGCCCCAAAGCTTTGCTCGTCCTAGGGCCCTCAAAAATGCAAATCTGGCTCTGCGTGGAAGCAAGCTATTAGCGAAATGTGGCGCTATCCGTCGCGCAGTTTCACTATTGTTTAAATGCAGATTGCGCCAGTAGTAACGAGTTCGTAGTGCTTATCGCATTTACTCCTTCTCTTTAAACATTTGGACATCACAATTAAACACAAAAAATTTTTAATTATACTAAACTATAATTTTACCCATAATAAACAATATTTGATAACATTCGAGATTACCTGCCGCGAGTTTTGGCAGCGCTGCGCTTATATATAAATACCATCCAGGTACAATCATGTGGCGACCGATCGCGCCTCGGCGCGGCTGCGCTTATATATATATATACCATCCAGGTACAATCATGTGGCGACCGATCGCGCCGCGGCACGATGATTTGATCTAGGTGCGTCGCGCTACTGATAGACGCGAAAACTCGCGGTATATAATCTCGAATCCTGCCAATATTTTTTCATGAAACCAAACAAGAAAAATATATTTTATTTTTAAATAATTTTGAATTATGCCAAACTGTATAATTTTATCGGCAATAAATAATATTTTTTTCATTTTTAATTTTTTTTTTTAATTTTTAACATAATTTTGATATTTTACCGTATAATACTGAATTTACAGTGTGTATGCATATTTGGAAAGTTGCAGCACTCCCACGATTTCAAGTCACGAGTAGCCACTGTTTATAACCATAATAATTAGTTTTAGTTAATAATCACAATATTCATCACCATAATAATCATAGTTTAAGATCATAATCATACTACTCATCACCATAATCATCACAGTTGTATATAATAATAATAATATAAACAGTTTTATATCATAATGATGTAAAGTAATTTAAAACAGTTTTAAACTGAAATGTAACTTATCAATAATCTAAAACTAATCTCGATTATAGCTTATGATGATGAAAATCGATTATTTTATAAGCTTAGAGAAATTTATCCATTGCCGACATTTTTATTTTCGGCGTACTAAAAAAAAATAATAATAATTAAAGACAACATAAGAATTGTGCCGTCTATAATCAAGAAATTCTATAAAAAGAATTGCTTCACATACCTGCAGCATATGAGCTACGTCTTTCTGATTACTTTCACGAACGTTATGTCCATTAATCTCTAGGATTTGATCTCCCTGAAGAATTCTCCTTCCGTGTCTGGCAGCTATGCTACCTGGCTGCTAGAAGTGTATTTAATGATTATCAAATAAATTTCACTAACTCCTATACAGTTAATTAATTAACTTACCACGTAAGTTATAAACACACCGCATCCGTTTCTGTACAGAAAAAATAATAATTAAATAAATTATATTATTCACACAGACTTGGCAAGTATGACAAAGAATTATGATAAACAAAAATGTGTTAAAAAATAATAATGATATAGAAGATGGTAGTGACAGTTCGGATCACTTTATTTGTATTTCTATCTGATAGTGAAGCTTAAGTAAATATTCTCGGGCTATAAGCGGTTTCCCGTCAGAAATTTTTCTATATAAGATGGAGGAAAATTGGTTTAGGGAGTTTTTTCTTGCTAGTTTTTTTTTTAAATTAAAAATACTCTAAATATAGATCGCGCAAAATCGATTTTGCGCGATATATATTGTATAGTTTAACTATATTACTTTGTAAGTGCATGCATTTTTAATGCGAAAAAGTTGAGAAAAGTTTTTTTATAAATGATTTTTATCGTTTAATGAGAAAAATCCCGTAATACGGCAAATCCTAAATCTAGTTTGGATTTATTTTTAGCATTTAATCTTTCGTGGAGAACTAAAACAACTTTCTTACGTTTCTTTTCATTAATTTATAAGGAATGAATTTCTTTTTCTGATTTTTTTCATGTATCTTTTTTACAAAGAGGAATGGCATTTTTTTCATTAATTTTTTACGATACTATGTTTTTTCATTAAGATATTTCTCGAGAAAAAAGAACAAGATGATTTTATTCTCATCTCGGAAAAATTAAATTAAAAAAAAAATTGAGGAACATTTAAAAATTTATTACTTTTTTAATATTTTAAATGATGACCATGAAAATATTTTGCCATTTTGTAATAAGAGCAAGTAACGAGTCATATCATTAATCTAGTTAGGATTTTTATATTTTTATTAGTAATCTTTCATGAAGAATTAAAACAATTTTATCATTAATTTACAAGGAATAGTTTTTTCGATTTTTTTAAAATACTTTTTACGAAGAGGTATTTAAATTTCAACTTTTTCACAATACTGTGATTCTTAATTATGATATTTTTTACGAAAAAGTAAGACATAGAAATTATTCTCACCTTAAAAAAAATTAAAAAATTTGAGGAAAAAAATTCAAATTTTTTAATATTTCATTTAAAGTGTTAAAAATTTATATATTTTTTAACACTTTAAATGATTATCATGAACGTAATTTATTTACGAAAATTTGCCATCTTGTAATAGCAAAACGTAGAAATGTCAAAATTATAGTTTTGTTTAAAAAGAATTTACTTAGGTGGTTCTTTAAGTTGTTTTATTCTTTGAGATATTTTGGAAGGACTGAATATATAAAACCATTCCTTAACAAATTCAACCTTAATTACTATTTTTATTGTGTAACAAATAATTTTAAAGATATCGTCTTTTAGATGTTCGCCATCTTGTAACTTAATCACCTAAGATCATGAAAATTAATTAGCGTGTATTTAACGAAAGACGATCGCGTAAAACGTGGTCTGGGAATTTTGATTATAGAGATATTTTGCGGTCGGACAACTTGACAATATAAGGAAATTATTGTTTTAATTAATAAGATTTTGTAACTTGTCAGTTAATTTTTTTTTATTCGAATGTCTTATCCTTCTCTAAATAGATTCTACTTACGTCCTTTGCACGATACTAACTCCAATCTGATCTTTGATGCTTCCCTTTCTTAATTCTACTGTTATAAATTTCGAAGGATCTAAAAAAAAATCCTTTATTACTACATTCGTTTTCGTGAAATTTTTATCATAATATTTAATTTTACCATTTAGAGTCGTAAATAAAGTCTGAGGATTTTCCCTGAGAATAAGAAGACGTACGGGAGATGAAGCTTCTCTGAGTAATTTTACAGCATTCGCAGACGAAACGTCTCTTAAAGAAGCATCGTTCACCTGTAAAATACTAATGAATTAATTAAAATTTAAGAGAAAATTAAAAAATATATATATTTAATGTCGGCTCTATCTGACAATACGTACAGCTAACAGAACATCACCTCTTTTCAATCGACCATCCTTATAAGCTGCACCATCTTTATGTACTTCAGTAACGCAAACTTGTTCCTGTGCACGATAATTAACGTTTAGAGTTCCAATTTTGCGGCAATAATAATAATAAAAACTACATAATCTTTCTCTATAATAATTCTAATAATAATATTACTAATAGATTAAAGAGAAACTAATGGATCGTCTTTTTTTTTTATATGTACTTTCAAAATATTAAAGTAGTTTGATAAAGTAAAATCATTTCGAAAACAAATTTTTCAAATTTAACTTAACGTGTATATAATAAATAAATTTATAAATGTCAGCAGATTTATTTATAATTAATGGGAAGATTTTTTTTTCCATTGATTTTTTTTTTATTTTTTCTTTCGATGCATAACGTTAAAATCAACCTTCAATCAGTCTGAATATAATCTTCTTAAGTTAATGTTTCCTATTAATCCGTTTAAGAAGATATTCATTCATATTTTTGTGGAAAAAAAAGATAATTTCATCGCATGATGATGTAAATAAAGAAGCTTAATGAAGCACTAATACTTATAATTTATCTTTAAAAAAAATATTCGGTACATTATCGCACTTGAAAAACGTAAACTGTGCTTTATGCAAGTTATATACGTTTAATGTTAAGTGTCCACTAGCCTAAATAACATGGATATTAAAAGATCCTTATACACTGACGGAAAAAAAAATCCCAACACCAAGAAAGACTTGTGTTAGATAAACAAAATTTGGTAGGCGTGTTTATACATCTGAAAGATGACATCGATTCAAATTTCGCGCTTTGCGCATAAGTGTGGCGCTAGTAGCTCCACTCGGAATTTGCAAATCAGGTTTGCTTTAAATGCATGCTGTAAAGTTTGTGAGCGTTATTTATCCTTGAAATTTGACGTATTGAGCTGATGTTAGCCAAGAATGCCTTTAAGAAGACGAAGAAGCCACTATCAACAGCTCACCGAGTTTGAACGAGGTCGTGTAATAGGGCTACGAGAAGGTGGATTTTCTTTCCGCAATATTGCAGAAAGACTTGGCCGGAATGTATCCACTGTGCATGATTGTTGGGAGCAGTGGTCAAATGAAGGTACTGCTTCAAGAAGACCGGGTTCCGGGCGGCCACGTGGAACTACTGAGAGGGAAGACCGCCGTATTCGGCGTATGGCTGTGGCACATCGTACTGCATCTGCGACAGAAATTCGAGCTGCAGTTGGTACCACAGTGACACAACGAACTGTTAGAAATCGGTTACTTGAAGGACAGCTCCGAGCTAGGCGCCCTGTAGCGTGCATTCCACTGACTCCAAGCCATTGCCGTTTGCGACTCCAGTGGTGTCAAACCAGAGCTCATTGGAGGACGGAGTGGAGATCTGTTGTGTTTTCTGATGAAAGCAGGTTCTGCCTTTGTGCCAGTGATAGCCGTGTGTTGGTCAGAAGGAGGCCAGGGGAACGCCTGCAACCAAACTGTCTACGGCCTAGACACACTGGACCTACACCTGGAGTCATGGTCTGGGGAGCAATTTCCTATGACAGCAGGAGCACTCTTGTGGTTATCCCAAACACACTGACTGCAAATTTGTACGTCAGTCTGGTAATTCAACCTGTAGTTCTGCCATTCATGAACAGCATTCAAGGGGGAATTTTCCAACAGGATAACGCTCGCCCTCATACCGCTGTTGTAACGCAACGTGCTCTACAGAGTGTCGACATGTTACCTTGGCCTGCGAGATCACCAGATCTGTCTCCAATTGAGCACGTATGGGATATCATTGGACGACAACTCCAGCATCATCCACAGCCAGCACAGACCGTCCCAGTATTGACAGAACAAGTACAACAAGCATGGAACTCCATACCACAAAGTGACATTCGGCACCTGTATGACACAATGCATGCACGTTTGCAGGCTTGCATTCAAAATTCTGGAGGTTACACCGGCTATTAATGCAACAGCATTTCACATTTGAAATGCATTTTCTTGAGCTTAAATTAACCTGTGATCTTGAAAATTTAATCAATTAAACATGTTAACTACACAAATGCATTGTCCAAATTTCATTACTCTACAATAATTTTTTCTTGGTGTTGGGATTTTTTTTTCCGTCAGTGTATTTAATATCCACGTTTTCTTCTCAACTCTGATTAAATAGTTTTAGTGACGTCATTTTACAAGATGTCGCCTTCCATGGAAACTACTTTAAATTTGCAGTTTCTAGCGATGACAATTGGCTTTTAAAATGGTTGGAAAAAAAGAAGGGTCCATCGCCTAAAAAGAACTTTAAATTTCTTAAAAAACAATGTAAGTTAAGGAAAAAAAGATAGATTAAACTTTGGTTGCCAGGAATCTATACCTGACGACAGCATCGGAAGACAGTTATTGATTCCATGGGAGAGTTAAAGTTCATTTATATCACTACGCCGATGATAGTCTACTAAATTCTTCGAGATCTTACAGTAAATTGCCATAAAATAATGACAGTTTTGACAAAATAAGCTATAAGCTTCGAATAAAATTACGATAGTAACATGATTTTAATTTGAGTGTCTATAATTTATATGGTGATCAGATGCGCGATGATGTTTTGCGCATTCCAATCGATTCTAACAGTTATAAAATGGCGGAAAGTTGTTGTAATTTTAAGTCGTTCTCGAAAGGCTGCATTATTAGCCGTCAAACGATGTAAATTGTATAGAGTGCTTACTCGAAATTGAAAACTGTAGATCAGGGGTGGCCAACAGGTCGATCGCGGGTCGATTTGTAGTCGATCTTCGTAAGTTATCGGACGACTCTCTTACT
>AYEL01091955.1:0-32088 GCA_000484575.1 Olivierus martensii | reverse complement strand
TAACATTTTTCACTAGGTTTTTTTTGAAAATTTTTCGATTTTTCATTCACGGAATAGTTTAGTACGCGCAGTAATTAAATAAATTATTCTCCAGAAAAGTTATTTAGTTATTGTCTTTACAAAATTTAGAAATATAGATGAAAAATAAATCGCACTCATATAAAATTTTGATGAAATTTACATTTAAAAAACTGTTTACAGTAAGACCCCGTTTAACGCGGGGGATACGTTCCAAAAAAACAAAGCGCTAAATTAAACAGCGTTAAACGATGTTATTTTAACATGTAAATAATGAGGATAGGTGAAACAGGACAGTGAATAAAAAATATATACATAGCATTTTTTAAATTTTATTTTGTAACATGTATTATTACTATTGTATTACATTAATTATACACATTTTTTATTGCTAATATCGATTTGTATTCATAAATCATTCGTGAAAAAATTCTTAAAATTAGAAAATAAAAAGTTTTAAGAACAAAAAGCAGTAATCAGATGGCAGTAAGCTATAAACAATGAAAAAATATTGATGAAAGAATAACGTTCTAACTTCAAAGAATTATAGTTTAAAGTGGCAGCATTCGGGCTAAAACTAAAATGGGATAATTGTTATTTTTATTATTGATGACCGATCATAGATATGAACTCTGACCGCAGCAGACTTTCGTATATATTGCACTGCACTGATATCAAACGCACTGTGAGATGCATAGGAGTATCGATGCAACAAATTCATGCGATTTCGGATTTATGCAAGAATAACCGTTTGAAAAACCACGCCAAAGTGAATCAATAAAAATATAGAATTAAAAAAAAACCGCATTATATCGAAACAGCGTTAAACGGTGCAGCGTTAAGCGGGGTCTTACTGTATAACAAATTTTGCTTTCGACAAACGGCACTAATCAACGAGATAAAATAAAACAGTACGCCAATGAACCGAAAATTCGCTACCAATATCAATACAGGCGAAAACTTAGTACTCTTCGATCATGAATTATTATATAAAAACATTTAATTAATTATTTAATATTAAATTTAATTCCACATAATATTTTTTAATTAATTAAAAAAATTGTTTCGTTATGTAGAAATAAATTTTCATAGAAAAAATAGAGACTTACTTTTTTCCAGGTATGAGAATAGGAATCGACTTTCTCTCTTTAGAAAAAAAGATTTGTTGTGTTAATCTTCTATTACATCCAGTCTTTTTAAATAGCGACCACGAACGAAAGTAGTTCTTTGAACTTTTTCAAAAATAGCATCACCTTAACATTTCAACTTCGCCTCATTTTCTCCGTCTTTACCCTTTATAATATCCCCAGGGAGACTATGATAATTGGAAAAAGCCAGATGGACCCATTCAAAAAACTAGATATTGTCGTCTAAACTGTATCCCAAAACACGTTTTCCTTCCAGATAACTTTCTATGGTAGGGAAAGGAAAGAAAGTATTTCCTTCAGGAAATAACCGTGTTACATGGATTTTCCTTTTCTATACGTTACGAAATGAATGACTTTATTAAAAAGAAAATGCAACCTGGGATTTTTTTTTCCTGCTTTAAAGGAAATTGAAATGTTTGGGTGTCTTTTCCGAATTAATCCACTTTTACATAATTATAAAAATATTGTAAGTCTGGCTGAAAATCGTAAAATGTGATCAAAAAATTATCGAACTGAATTTTGTTATTTAAAAAACTAACTGAACCAGCACGAATTAAAGTTCAAAAAGTTGTAGTGTTATAAATTTCACTAATTATGATAAATACTGTAATTAAAAAGATTTCGATTAATTTAAAAAGCTATAAACTGTTATTAAAGCCATAGCAAATTTTTACATTCTGCTGAAAGATCTTTGAGAATGGCGTAAAAATAGAAAATAAGTTTATCCTGGATACTAGCGAAAGGTCAGTCTCGAAATGTGTCACAACAAAATGTGACCAAAGCCCTCTTTAGCCTTTATTTAGAATTTACGACTAGTTTATAAATATGTAATTTTATATCTAATAAACTTTCATATAATCACTTCATTTATAGGTCGAGAAAATATACAATATAACACAATAAAATTTATTATAAATGCTAACTGTCACGTCAATGTTAAATTTTTAAAAATGCTGTAGCCAAAAAAATGATCTTAATTTATTTTAATCAGAGAAAAATGTTTATTCCTAAATTTATTTATTTTATTCTTATGTTTTTATTGTTTTTATATATTTTTTGTCGTTATTACAGTGATTTCAACGGACGATATACTAAAAAATGCTCGAAAGTCAACTGAAAAACTTTTTATAAGCTTCACTAAACTAACTTGTAAGTTAACTGGAAATAGTATTCCGATTGTATTACAGTTAATGGATTCAAAACTGAGTGAGAGCAAAACAAGATTTTTTTATTGATAATTAATGAAAATATCTCAGTTATTTTCTTGACTATATTATGCGTTATATAGGGTAAAGTTGGTGCGACGGGAGAGATGACGCAGCTAAGTGTATTCACCTTCTGGAGCCAAGATGATTATGGCATACAGTAACTGCCATTCATTTGTTTGAACAGCGTAGACACTGATGTGCTTTATCTAATTCTAAGATAATTAAAAATCCAAATTAGGATAAAACCGGGAGAGATGGCGCACCCTTTTTTTGCTTGCTGATAAAATTATTAATAATCATAATCAAAAACTTTTATTATTCAAAATAGCTTACATGGAACCATATGCAAAAAGTAACGTCAAAATTTAGTTAAGCAAAATGAAAAACCATCTTTTTTTGATTGGTGATGATTGATTGGCAGCTTTTTTCGACTTTTTAAAAATTGTTTATTTGTTACTTTTTCGTTTCGATTAACTAATTTTTGACGTTAGTTTTTGCAAATGGTTCCTGGTAAGCTATTTTGAATAATAAAAGTCTTTGATTATGATTATTTATAATTTTATCAATAAACAAAAAATGTGCGCTCTCTCTCCCAGTTTTACCTTAAACAAATAAATATTTATCAATTGATAAAAATGAGTTTAATATCAAATTCTTCATCGTTTTAAAATCGACACGAAAACATTTTCAATAGAAATTAAATTAGAAATTTTTATGTATGGATATATTTACATATCAAATTCTTCATCGTTTTAAAATCGACACGAAAACATTTTCAATAGAAATTAAATTGGAAATTTTTATGTATGTATATATTTACACTATTTTTATCATCGCATATACTAAATTTTATGTACTGTAATACTTTTAATTCTACTTTAATTTTTGCACATCAGGAAATGATGATAGTCATCTAAAGATTCTCATCAATTATCAGTAAGTGTAAAGTTGTTAAAAGAATTTTTTGCAATTTTGACTATACGAAAGAAATAAAAATAATCCCAGAGATTCTTAAACTGTTCAGTTTTATATTTTAATTTAAAAGGATTTTTCCATAAATAATAATAGAAGTTTCCTCGACTTCTCTTTCCTTAGAAAACTTCCTTTACATCACAGGTTTCTGTGATGTAAAGGAAGAGCGGTAATGATAAACGGTATAGCTTAGATAACTTTTTGGTTTCCTTTAATTAAATTCATTTAAGAGAATTTTTAAATTATAATATTCGAAAAGTATAGTATCAATTAGACGTTTTTAATTATCTAATTACTAAAAATTCAATTGGTTTCATCTGGAGAGTTAGCTTAAATTAACAAAAATACGTATTCATCCATCAGCCTATTAGCCCTCAAAAATTTCAATATAGTGCGGCTTTCGTATAGTCAATGACTGGGAATAAACTATAATTATCCCCTGTGGGTGGGATAGAATACATTCATCGTCGCGTGGTGTAAAAAACACCTAAGGCTGTGTCCCACGTGCAAGCCACGCCATTCTATACGATGCGATACTATCAATACAAACGCGATGCTTCGCTATGCTACGCTACGAGCGAGTCTGTCCCTCGAGAAGCGCTTCTGTAGCGTCTGTAATGAAATATCGTCCCATTTTTATCCACTAAATGCCAATTATGGTAATTTTTATTTCTCACGTTCCATAATACAGGCTTTTTTTAATTTCGCTTATTAGAATTTCTGAATTAAACTCGGTAGCCACGATAATTTGCCTCTGTGGCTTTAGAAAACAAACTAGTATGTACAAACTGACTTACAGCAGCCACCCACTGTAAGTGAAATACAAACTATACTACCCATGTTACGCGACTCAGCCCATGTTACGCGGCACAACGGTACACGCGTGGGGCACGTCGATGTTATATCTATTGGTTTGTTTTCTGTCGCTCGTAATATCGTATCGCATCACTTGCACGTAATAGCGACGCGTCACTTGCACGTGGAACACCGGCTTAAAGGGGGTCACCTCGTGCCATTTGGCGGCTGCCTACGTTCGTCACTGGGGCCTTCGTGGGACACTACACGAACACAGGACCGTCCGGAGGGCTTGCCCGCTTCGCACCAATTTTCGGACCTCGCGTCGCGTCAGGAGAAAAAGTTCCAGAACATAACTCGCCAGAAGAGGGCTAAAAAAATTATAATTATACGCTTAAAGGGATGTTCTATGTATATCGATGGGCACAAAATTTGTTCTGAATATCAATTTTATAATGTATGTTTTGCTATATTTCTGTAAGGCACGATGCAAGTGATGCACAGAATCAGGGCGCCACCGTATGGGGAGTGCCTTACAAGATTATTTAGCTACTGTTGTCTTTAAAAAATATAGGGGGCGCTATAAAAGAATTTTGCAGCAGGGTGCCGACTACCCTAGGACCGGCTCTGTGCATCAAGATATAAAATGTGCACTTTATTCAACAATTGAAAAATGTATTGTAATCAATGTGAAATGTAGGAAAAATAAAACACTTAATCATCATCATTATACATGATAATATAGTTAGTTGAGAGAATATGATATACTGATACAAATACAGTAAAGGCTGGGTCTCACAGGCTAAAATACGACGTCAGTACACTGACGTAAATACGTCGCGCACGAAACGTCGAGCGTAATGATGTTCAGATCGAAAGCGTACAACGCGACGTAAATAAACGACATTATTCAGCTATTGGCTAATTACTGTGATATCATTTGAAGTTAACTGATTCAACATGGATAGCTCATCATCATGATCGGACATTTTTTTTATCGTAAAGGAATCAATATTTTTCTCATTTCTTCCAGAAATTATTCATTATTGAACATGCACATGTATCTTCACATTGAATTACGAAATAAAACAGTCTCTCTTCTGATTGGACGAATGCCAACGTACTCTTGACGCAGCGCATAAAGTTGAAGAAAAGTCATCTCCGGTGTAATGGCGCAGCGTATAGCAATATACAGGAAGTGATATCATCCGAGTCGTTATGCCGACTATTTACGCCTGTGAGACCCAGCCTTTATTCATTGTTTGTCAAAAGTTTATAGAGCTGATAACATGCACGCTTGCTTGTTGCCAGTCAATGTGGAATGTAAATGACACCTTCGATTTTTCGCAATTATCTACTAGTTTTTGCTGAAAATCAAGTGAATCTTAGCAGCATCATTATCAAGTTTTTGTTATATTTTTTAGATTATTTTCAAAATCAAAATTAGGAAAGACAAATGTGGGTATATGTCATCAATTGCATACATATTGTAGTTATTTTGCCATTTTAAATGCTGCCATTACGTTTCGTGTTTGTTATTTAAAAATAATTTAAAATTTGGCAGTTCGATTGATGTTGGGACAATATTTCGCACTAACAATAAAGTACCGAAATATGCAACATGGCATTTTACTCCATTTTTCATTAAACAGTTTCAATGCTCATTTCTTTTTATTTCAAAATTATGCTAGAAAAAAATGGCGTAATATTATACTTGACGACAGCATCGGAAGTCAGTATTGAGTCTATGGGAACGGCATATTACTAACTTTTGTGACGGCATTAATGCGCACGGAACAATCGATTTCGATGTAAAAGATAACTGTGTCAGTAAGAACACTATTTATTTTTATGTAATAGTGCCTCTGGGTTTTCAATTTCGAATAAACATTCAATGCAATTTGCTTCGTTTGACGAAGCAAATTGCATCGAATGTATTTCGAGAAACGATTTAAAATTACAACTCTCCGCCAATTTAGAATACAGTTAGAATCGTTTGGAATGCGTAAAACATCTGAACATCAAATATATTATAGACACGTAAATAATTTACTACATGTTAATATCATAATTTCATTCGAAGCTTATAACTTATTTGTCAAAATTGTCATTAAGAATCGCGAATAATTTAGTGGACTTTATCATCGGCGTAGTGATATAAATGGACTTCGGCTCTCCCATAGACTCAATACTGACTTCCGATGCTGTCGTCAAGTATAGTGTTTTGTTTATGTTATTTTACGCTGTTTTCCAACCAATAACTTTAACTTGTCTTCCAAATCATACTACTGATCTGGGCAGCAGAGAGGAGATGACATCCGAGACTTTTGTCACGGGCCCGGCATGGAAGAGGGCCCGACTGTTGGGCATCGATGTGTCACATAAGGTATCCAATAGTTCGCAGGCCGCCGCCAGAGCGCACTATCTACCACCCAAAGCAGTTGTGCCAAAATATTAATAAATTACTTTATATATAATACTGTTTGATAAGTACAAAATTACTTATCAAACAATTTCAGATCAATCAATTTTAGGATGGACGGCTGCGGTAGGAGCGTGCTGTGCCTGATGTCTCCAGGTATAGTTCCCGGGTCTCATACTTACAAAGTTTTTCAGAACGAATCTGAATCTACCTGTTGAACCACATCATTCACCTGACCCCTAATTTCACAAGGGTATAGATAGCCTATGGTGGGCACTGGAATAACGTATCGCTTAGTACCAACTTGGTGGAAAGCTGTGTTACGCCACACAGAAAAAATATAGGTTAGTTACATTACTGAATCTCATGAAAGATTTTTATTAAACCAAAGCGATGTACTTTTTTTAAATGGGTCACGGGCCCGAAAATTTCTCTCGGTGGTCCTGCTACTGATGCCAAAAACTGAATTAGATCTGTCTCTCACATCAATACCATATCCTAATTTTTGCATGCTTATCCATTTCCATATTTATTTCGTTGATTAAAAGTTTTTGTTTCTTTTTTTTAATATTAAAACCTGTTATCTTTAAGCTGTTGCCATATTACCAGACAACGTGAGTAACCTGGAAAAATGTAAATGTTAAAAAAAAAGATGAAAAATGATTCGCCACATAATTAGCGGCAATATTATAATATTTTATACTATATTAAGCAATAAAATATTTCCAAGTGTGAGCAACCCAATTAATTACAGTCCTTAATCATTTCTGTAAATAATAAACTATAATAGCCGTCATTTATATTAACGCTAATTTGTGTAATTAATATTCATAACTTCCAATCTACCAAGCAAGCGTGCAGATGAATAATTACCGGTTTTAAAAATAACATGACAATTCATATATCCTTCTACGAAAATTTCATCTTTTAATAATTCAAGTATAAAAAAAAATTTTTAATATTCGAAATTTATATTTTTAAAAATTAATTCATCATCTTCGCTTGTATTTTATTGGCTGTTGGATATATATGCTTCCTTCTTTTGTTTCCACCTGTACTTATTTTGTGTTGTCAGCATCCACTGGGGACTAATTACTTTTCTGATAGTATCTCATTGGTATAGATTGTTTTATATAGAAATAAGTTTAAAAATACGAACACAAGATGTTTCGTTAAACGACGATATGACGAAATAGTCAAAAAATTATTCTCAATTAATTTACAAAGATGATAATCAATTTTGAAATATGTGATAAATTATAAATTTTCTTTGACTTAATCCCACATAATTTTACTAACATTTCAAAATTATTTTTAATAATATTTTCGATGATCATCGAAAATTTTAATAAAAAAAAAAAAAAATAATGCTTCAAAATTATTTTTAATAATATTTTCGATGATCATCGAAAATTTTAATAAAAAAAAAATAATAATAACTTCTAGAATAATAAACTGAGATTTAGGAAAAGCGGAGATTTTGAAATTCACATTTTTTAAATATTCAAAAAAGTAAATTTTATTTTATTTTTCTCAGAGATTTAAATATAAATCTTTGAGAAAAATTAAATAAAATTCATAAAATTAATTACCATTAAGCTTAATGGTAATTTAAATATATTTATATTTTTAATTAAATTTTTCTAAAACGACAAATTATTTATGTATTTATTACTACCACAAATATACGGTAATCCTTCCAAAACACAAATAAAAAATCGCATAATAGTTTACAAGAAATTCTTATAAAACAATATAAAATTTTTTTTTCCTGCAAAATCACGAGATTAGAAATTCTTGACTGTATAAATTAATGAAGCTAAAATACAGAATTCTACAGTGGATAATAATAAATTTTCATTATAACTTAGAACTGATATAATCAATCATAACTATAATTACACAGAAATAATGGTTTATTTCTGTGTTGTTATTGTATTTTTATCTCATACTTTGTGTGATTGTATTTAAAAATCTGTCGTTACGCAGAAATAATGGTTTATTTATGTATAACGGTAGGCATAAAATGATATAATCGTGGTATACGTGCTGTTACACAGAAATAAACGATTGTTATTCTTTCTTTTGATCAGTTTTGAACTATATAGTAGCAGATAAATGGATGATATATATAAAAACTCTATTACCAGGCTTTATAATAAGATTTACATGATAAATGAGAAAGAACAATGGCAAACCAAGTTTTACCCACTTGTACACATAAATTTACTGCATTTTTCTTGTAAGAAAAATTTCCCGAAGACGATGCAAATATGACAGTTAAACTAAATTGCTTATAAATCTGTTTTTTTCCAATTCAATAGTTTTTGTCATGCTCAGACTGCACTAAATTTGCTATCAAAACATGATATATGATGCAAAAGTTTAACTAGTATACCAAATTTTAAAGGAAACAAGATTTTTTTTACAGAAATTTGCGCACACAGTTATGCAAAAGATTATTTTTAAAAGGCTGTTTAATAGACGTAGATCAAACGCGGCACTAACGTCCCCAAAATTCACGCGTAAATACGCGTTTTAGTAAGGATTCTTGATTAGTAATGGATAGTACGTGGATTTTATAGTTTACTATCCTTAAATAGTCTATTTTATAAATTTCATTTAGGCTACTCGCTTTCCATATTCTGCTTCATCAATAAAATATTTCCTAATTACTAAACAAAATTATTATATATTATTAAAATTATATAATAATATACTGTATGTTACCTATATCTACGTAATACTAAATATTACGTATATTATGGATTATGAATAATGGCAAACAAAATCGGACATTAATAAATTTCACATTGTTTATCATTATTTATCACATTGAAGGATCAATATCAATATTGCTATCATATAGTCGGGGAAAGTGATGATGATGATGATATTTTTCGTCAAGAAAGCGGTAGGAGTTGGAGAGGAGTGAACATTCCTCTTCTTTAAGTTGATTTTTATCATTTATAAAATTTTATTAATAATACCTTTCAAAAATATTCTAGTTGGTGAAATTTTCATAAATTATTTTGTCACAAGCTATATGCAAAGGAATTGGCCAAAATAAATTTATTTTAATAATTATTCTAATTATTATATAGTGCCTGTCGATTTATTAAAGATTTTTATGTAATTAATCGTACGTAGATATAGTAAAGCGTCGGTTATCCGGAATAATTGTTACTAGAGTGTCTGGATAATATATAATTAATCGTACGTAGATATAGTAAAGCGTCGGTTATCCGGAATAATTGTTACTAGAATAAACGACGATTTACTGTAATATGATTAAATTTTTTAAATTTATTACAATGCCCGATTTTGTTTATCACTATTCATAATAGTCAGGTATTATAAATAATGCCCATATTAATCCTTTTTTCCATAACACACACACACATAATATATACATATGTATAGAGCCAACATACATACTTATTACATTAGCATATATAATTTACGTATACAGTACTGTAACTTAGTGATTCTCAATCTTTTTTCTGTTGAGGAACACATTTTGATATACATACTTATTACATTAGCATATATAATTTACGTATACAGTACTGTAACTTAGTGATACTCAATATTTTTTCTGTTGAGGAACATATTTTGATATATTAAAATTTGGCGGCACACCTAAATATTTTATTAGGCGCCTAAATTTGAGGCTGCGTTCAAGCATAGGGTCACATTCTTCTGTGAGACCTGCGGATGATATGAACAAGCTTTTGGCCTACCTGCGGTCTGTGGAGTGAGCGAGGATAAGGAATGAGACTTTTCCTCAGAACGACACAGAGACTACGTTTAGTAACAAATACGTTCTATACTGAGAGTTTACATTGGTAACGGTATTTCCGCCGCTCAATGAGAGTTCGCGAATAAGCGCGAAAGAGCCGCGGTAACCGATTTTGTGGTTACAAATAAATTTTCGCAAATACGGAATCCGCGAATAACCAGAATCGATTGTAACTAGAAAGTTCAGGAATTATTTTCTCTAATATAAATAATAAAATTAAACAGAAGAACGACAAAAACAATAACAGAAAGTGAATAAATTTTTATTTCAATTGCCGAACTTACTGCATTATTGCAAATTTTGTAGAGTTTTTTTAACACGTGAATGTATGGAACACAGCCAGTAGCATTTACCGGATGTTGCACGGTATTTTATAAAATTAAAAGAATGGGGGTAACCTGAATTATATGATTCATAAACACAAGAAAGCATTATATTTAAACCTCGTGTTTACTGTTACAGGTGAGCAAAAATAAGAACAATTAGGACATGAAAGAGGAAGATCTGTCGCATTTTTCCCGATAAAGTTATAAATGTGAGAAATGGCACAGTAACTTTTTATTGTCTTTGTTCGATTTTATCTTCGATCCATTATACGGTATATAATAAACTCTATTGTTCGATGGAATTTTCTGTTAGAATTTACGGATTTCCAACCCGATAAACGACTTAAAAGTTAAAAATGAATATGGAGTGTGAAAGTAGCTCGATTAAAGAGAGGTTACTGAAAAGGAAATAAAATTAATGAAGTTATAAGTATTATTTTGGAGATTCAGAAGTTAAATGTCGCTTATTTAGATTCGACGACAGCATCGGAAGTCAGTATTGAGTATATGAGAGCGGCGTATTACCAACTTTTGTGATGGTATTAATGCGCACGGAACAGTCGATTTCGATGTAAAAGGTAACAGCATCAGTAAGAAAGGTGTTTATTTTTACGTAATCGTGCCTCTGGGTTTTCAATTTCGAATAAACATTTTAATATAATTTGTTTCGTTTGATGATAAATCGTGCAGCCTTTCGAGAACGACTTAAAATTACAATTTTCCGCCATTTTAGACACGCAGATAATTTACTACATATAAAATCATGTTAATATCATAATTTTATTCGAAGCTTATTTGCCAAAATTGTCATTCTGTTATGGCAATTTACATAACATGGCGAATAATTTAGTGACTATATCATCAATGTAGTAATATAAATGAACTTCGGTTCTCCCATGGACTCAATATTGACTTCCGATGCTGTCGTTTATATATGTGTAAACATTCGTTAACATCTTTAAATGTTATGCATATTGTTAAATGAATTTTTTTGACTCACAAAATAATTATTTCATTATGTTATTGTTATATAAAATTTTTATTTATTTTTTATTTTAAAAACAAATTATTATTTTAGTCTCCAGATGGCGCGACTGTAAAAGTAAAGACACGAAATTTATTATAAACATTTTATTCTACTTTTTTTAAACATTTTCTTTTTACATGATTTACAGTAAATCTATATTACTGATACATTTACAATCTTCCATTATAGAAATTATAAAGGAAGGTATTATTAATTATCATTTAATAATTGTGATAATTTTGTATCTTTTTTTCTTTACTATTTTAAATTGTTAATATTACATAAAAATCTTAAAATTTACGAATATTTCTGAATGTCGACACCAGATGGCAGTAGGAGAAATCCAAACGGAATTTTTCGTGAATTTCGTATGAAGACAATAAATTCAAAATAATCTTGTTTGTGAATGAATTAAAAAAATAATTAAAAAAAAAATCAAAAAATACGGTAGTAGTAAAAATACATTCTATACAATATTTGGACTTTTTATGTTTGCACCACAACTCGTAAAATCCGAATTGTCGCTTTACCCCGAATTTACGTATCTACAAACGCTAGGACGAGACAACGGAAATTTTATACAAAAGATAAAAACTATTTTGTGTAGATATTTTCCACTTATGTATTTAAATTTTTAGCCCCAATACTTAAATTTATGCACTCCTATTCCTTTAGTGATAACCCATTTTGGATACTTATATTTCGGTTTGACGATCTTCTTGGCGAGTTTAATCGCTACTCCAAGTTTTCCTAATTTTACTAGAAGCTTGAGTTTCGATAAAATTGCTAATTTGATCAATAATGGAACTTTGTGTTTCCATCCCCAATATTTTGGCCAACCGTGCTTGACGAATATCCTGGAAATAAAATAAAATTCCTTCATTATTATTAAAATTCCTCTCAATATAATGATTTTGAAAAGTTTAAAATTTATTACTATGATGCTTCCACGAATTTCGATTAAAATTTAATTAATTCAACATCAATAACTTGACAAATTTGAGTGGTTAAATTCCTTGCTGTTAATGATTACGATTTAATCTAGATCGGTAGAATTGATAATTAATAACCAATCTATACTATAACACTTCACTGCAATGTTATCTGTATATTCCCGTTTGTAATGATTGGCAACAATAGTTAATTAACTTAATAAGCAAGGCTAAATATATTGTTACTATGTAGCGTTAATCTTACGTCATTCATTCGTAACAACAGGTATTCAGTCTGCTGTTACGAATTAATTAAAATTCGTTTATCAAAAATATACATAAAATTGAATTTTTTGCAATATTATTTTATTACAAATGTTATTTGTTTTGAAATTTAAATTTTCTTGAAACTTTTTTCCAATTTTAAAATACAAATTTTTTTCATGTTTTTAAAATATCAAATTTTATTATACGAAACAATAAAAAATTTGTTTTTAAAATAACCATTAATATAAAATTTTCTTTAAATAAAAATATATTGAATTCACAGGCTATAAATATAAATTTATACGTTGTAAGACGTGTTACTGCTAGATATTTTTATATTTAGTATTTGAAATATTGACTTTCTGAACTGGTTATTTAAATTATTTTTTTCAAGTAATTTATTTTCTATTCATAAAAATTTATTTTGAATAATTTTTTGTTAAGTCTTTGTACTGTACTTTACAAGAATATTTAAAATTTTTTATTCAATAATAATTCAGCATTGTATTTCTTGTAAATGAATTTTCTCAGTTCAAACTTATGTACTTGTTTTGAAGGAAAGCAAAACAATATACTGTACAGTACTCTATTGTCATTCATAAAACTTTCTAATCATATATAATTACATTTTATTTTATTTTGATTTCTAAAAATGGATAAATTTATTATCATCATAATATTAATTTTTTATTTGATTAAAAAAATTGATATGTATGATGGATAACTGAAAGGAAATATATTAAAGCTATTTTATGAATTTTTTTAAAAAAGTTATTTTAGATTTTTATATTTATTATTATTTTTTTTTTTTGAATACATTTGGAAATATTGATATTGCTTAAACAATTTTGGAAACTTTTCAAAACTGCGATGTTTTCCACTCTGAATATTAAAATATTAAAAAAGTAAAAATGTGTAAAAATATTCGGGGAATATTTTTCACGTATATAACACAATATTCATATTTATGAAGAATGAATTTAAAAAATAGAAGAAAAATTATTTTACGATGTAAAAGTTGTAAGTAATTAAAGTTTTTATAAAATAAAGCAATGTAACCTTGCTATTAATTGTTAATAGCAAGGTTAGTTATTTGATACTCACGGTTTTCCTATAGCATGATATTTCGTATGTACTATAGGAATACTTTCGATGCAAGGAATAGAATACAGGAACACCATAACACATAACGTCAAAGTGCAAAAATACTGAATATTATTCATTCTAAATAAAAATAAATAAATACAGTTAATACTCAATCCGTTATCATTTTTATTAATTATTGTATTTGTTTCTTTTCGTTTTATATAAAAGTTTGATTACTGAAGTTCAATTTTATTTTATCGAAAATTTTCTATAAAATAAAATTGAATTATTATATATAGATAAGACTATTTTGAAACTTTATGATAAAAAATATTGGATATAAATATAAATATCTTAACAGCAAATAAATCTTAATCAATTTTGTATAAGGGAAATTTAATATTTCAATAAGAAAGTTTATATATTATAATAGATAAAATCTCCGTTAGTTTAGAATAAAAATTCATATAAGGTTTCAAATATTTATGACATAATCATATGATATAATTAAAATTTATGAATTACATAAAAAGAAGTACAGTTATCATCATATTAATATTTAATTATAAATTCTTTCAATATTGTTAACAATTAAAGGTATTATTTATTACATTCAGATTGCAGACATGCTCCTACACGTGATCATTAAATGGCGCCTAATTAAATTATAGCGCCACCTGCGGATTTTTGTCTTTTTAGAGAAACTATAATTTTAATTTAATCTTTATGGCTTAATTTTTAAATTATGAATAACGACAAAAAATGTTGGCTGTGGCAGAAATTCGAGAGTTAAATTTTTCTAACGATATTCTATTTATAGGAATCGGTACAGTGGTTCGACTGCAAAAGGGATATCCAGCCAACCACGTTTCACTATTAATATATATGATTCATACATACAATTCATTCTGGTTGAGAACCAATGCTGTAACTTATAACAATATAATTTGACACGGATATTATTGAAAAATAAAGATAATAATCTTAAACATCTTATATAACGTCATGTAAATTATAATAGGTGTAATAGAATGCCATCATCTATCACAATTTCCATCGCTTGACTAAACATACCGATAGAGAGAAAACATTAATAAAGTGATCATTAAACTACGCGAGAACGATTATATTCTGTCTCCAAATGTGACGCGATATCTTTTAAAACTTGTTATAAAATGCGTAATTACGCGGCACTAATGTTGAAACTTTGGCCATCTACCGCACTAACAAAGGACAATAAAAAAAAATTTTTTAATAAACAAGAATTTCTAGTAGGTCCATCCAACTTGATGTTAAGTCGGGCGGCCTATCAGAATCCTTTTTAAAACGCGTATTTAGGCGGTATTAAGGTCAAAATTTTGGGGACGCATAACGCGATATTGATGATTGGTTATAAATATTTTCAATTTTAAGAGTAAGTTAGTCCAACTCGACCTACGCGTTTAATAGAACCGAACTAAAATAATCCTAAATTTCCATGATTGTTTATAATAATAAAAATAATAAATAGCTATCATCTTATGACATTCTTTATTTGAATTTTTGCACTGTTATTTATAATTCTAACATACTAAAGATCTATGTAGATTTAAACATTTTCTGTTTGACCATTTCAGTTATATGTTATAAAATACAAATTTAACTGTGATTTGATTTTTACAAAAACGATTTATTACTATTTTAAATATATTATTGCAAAAACATATTTTTCAGTATTAATAAGTTGCACTTTATAGCAAGAATATAGTATAAAATTTCTATTGTTTATTAAATGTGAGCATATATATAAATGTATGCTATTTTATATATTTTTATTTTTTTTTAAATATAAAATTAATTATTAATAAATATAATAAAAAAATTTTTTTTATTTTAAAATTTTTCTAATCTAGATAATTATATTATTATCTACTAAAAAAAAAAAAAAAATAGCATACATTAGCAAATTGCAATGATGTGGCCTATCAAAATCCAATACAGATAATCAAATATTGCTCAGGTTTATTTGATTCTTGATAGTTATAGTCACTTTTAAAAATTTAAAATTTGTTTAAAAATATTGTTTATGTAATATTGTATTAGCTAGGATGCATGCTGTATTTTCAAATAATTTTAATTTTTATACATATGAATATTCTATTCAAATACTTTTGTTGTTGAAATTGAGAAAGGCTATGTTATTGACCCTAAATTTTATTCATATAATTTTTTGGGTTTATATTTTTTCTGATCTTCTCTGGTAAGAATATGCTCAGATTTTATAAAAATACAGAAAAATAAAAATATGGCATATTTTAAAATTATAATTTTTATTGTAAATGTTTTTCTAAGAAAAAATTTAGAATAATGTGACTTTAATATTAGGAATCATTTCACTAACTGCACAAAATAAAAACAGTCACATTAGGAATTATACTTGTTTACAAGTGTTGATAATTACATCTTTAGAAAAATTCATTTTGTCTTAGTGGAGTACTTTTGATTGCTTTAGAATCTTCAGCACTGAAGATGATTCTAAAGCAATCAAAAGTACTCTGCTAATAAAGTTTTGATTTGCATAATCTACTGCTGTTGGTGCTTTGTTTTTAAGTTGAAGAAAACTAAATATCAAATTTTTTATCCTTTCCAAAACAAATTCCAAAATAAAATTAGCCAAAAAAAGTTTAAAATATTTTTGAATATTTAATTTTTCTATTTGAGATTTTTAAGAATAAAAATTTTTTAAAATAAAAAAAAAATTAAAATGGCAAGGATATTAGCAAAACAATACTTACTCATATTTGATCATAAAGATTAATTTTGCATTCTTGGATTCATTTAAATCTATTTTAACTAGTAGTCAAGTTACTGAGGGCTGGAAAATTTATCAATTTTTTCCTTTATATTGATCGGAATAAAAGTTAGATTTATATATAAAAACACCCCTATAAAATTCAATAATACTATATATTTTCATAAGTAATAAAGAAAAAATTTTTCTTTAAATTCTGAATTTAGAAAAAGTTTTCTGAAAAATTTCATATTGTATTATACAAGTACTCCTTGATTTATGATAGTGATGTATCCATAAATTCTATGACTGGTCAATACAATTAACAAAAGATTTCATGTCCAATGACTAATGGTCTGATATACAAAAAAAAGTAATCTTTTTGAGCCTGGTTCTTATATTTTTGAGTTTGTTAAATTTATTACAATAAAGTGGAGCATAATAATAAACATTGATAGTGGGTAATCAATAAATTTTGGGTATTTCTGACTTACAATAGTAAAATTCAAACTGAACTCAGTCAAGGACTACCTATATTCTTATAACTTCAATAAAAATGATTTACACATGATAATTTATTAAAATTCTAATAAATTTCATTATAATAAATTGCTAAATTTTAGATTAATATGTAAATTTATGCAAAACATCCTGGTGGCATGCTGTGTAAATTATGTTATACAGTGAAGATTAATTTTATTCATTTTAGGGAATGTTATTTATTTACTTTTACATAAAATATATAATTGATTATAGAAATTCTTAACACAATTCTGTTCATATACATGAATGATATTTTTGATTTATATATATATTTATTAGATATAAAAATAATATATGGTATTTCAGAGTTTATAAGTGCCTTATATAAAAAGCTGATATGCTATATCTTATAGGTAGAAGATTATACAATAAATTATGTACAGTCTACTACTGATAGCCTAAATTTACAGATAAATTGTTTATAGGCAATAAATGCAATTTTTTGCTGAATTAATAATAATAAATAATAATAATAATAAACTCAACAAAGTAATAAAAAATCTCACCTCACTCCAATAACATTGAGATCTAAACTTTTTGCAGTTTTTAATAGGTGTGCTACTTGCTGCATTTCACATCCAAATTTTAAACTGAGTTTGAAATGTGAATTGCTGTCATCTACTTTGATACGAATTATCAATCTAATAATAATAAAAATAACAAAATCAGTTTTTTCTAATATATAAATTGCAATCACAGAATAATGTTATCAGAATCCAATATTTTTTTAACTTTAAATTTGTTATAATATAAAATTTTAATAAAAAACTGATTAAAAACTTAAAAGAATTGATTTGAAATAATTTCAATGAAATTTTCCTTAATATCACTAAAACTTATTAGAAAATTTAGTTTTTAAAATTATTATTTCAAATTTCACAAATAAGCTTAAGATACACATTTAAATTACTTACAAACAATCAATTCAGAAGTGTACTGTCGGTAATTGAACATTTTGAATGAATCCGTCATCCAAAAATGTTTAGAGCTCATTAATTGTAAAGGAGTTGTGTTCCATCACGACAATGCAAGATCACATACACATTTGATCACCTGCCAAAAAATATTGGAGCTTGGATGGGATGTGTTACCACACGTATCATACTCGCTTGACCTTGTGCTGTCAGACTTCCACTTGTTTTGCTTTCTTCAAAACTCTTTGTGTGGTATGTCGTTCAATTCAGATGAGGCTGTAAATCAGCACCTTGTTCAGTTTTTTGCCGATAAAGAGAAGTCCTCCTATGAACAAGGAATTATGAAGTTCCCTGAAAAATGGCAAAAGATTATCAAGCAAAATGGGCAATATATCTTTGATTGATCTCTGTTCTTTATATAAATAAATACACTTTAAAACAGAAAAAATGCATCATGATTTTTCAGACAGCCCAATAAAATTGTCTACTTTCCAAAGATGCCCTTTATGTTTTGTTTATTTAGCATTTGAAATCCATTGGCTTTGTGTCAACATATCAGCAATAATTTGTGTCATGATGACACTGTTGTCTTGACAATATGTTATCATAGCATTTATGCTGGTTAAATTGGCTTTAAAGCTAATTTTACCAGCATAGATGTTTGACATATCAGATAGATGAGTTTTGAATATGATTCAACTGCTGAGCGGAGACAGTTGAGTCAGGATTCTGACACCAAGTGTAATATTTTTTGCACTCACACCAAATGCAACTTTGGAAATTAAGGGCAAAAATTTTTATAATGGCACATGGATAAACGGCAACTCCAGAGTCCAGACACTGTTGGAGACAATATAACATTACAATTACTCTAAGAGTAATTTTTTTTGCACCATTAAAAATATGATGTGTCAAACATTTATTAACAGTTTAACAATGTATAAATAAATAAATAAATAGAATTGTAGAACAAAGATACTGTTTATAACATTTTTAATATAATGCTTTTATTTAAATACATTAACTAGTCCTAAAATATTTGACTTACCTTATGACTAAAAACATGGCTGACTTGCTGGAGACTAAGACGATTCAAACAAATTTCAAATGGATCTTGTTTTGTACATGCATTGAGAGCAAGTAAATTTTTTGGATCATTTTCAAATGATTTTTGAAACTGATTCAATTTTTCTGGAGTTAAAACTGAAAATATATATAATTTCTTTAATAGTAATTAAAATAAAGAATTTCAGTTAAATAATGAAATCAATATAAATTAAAAATAATATATTTTCCTCATTTCATGAATTTTTGCAATAATGAAGTATATTGCAATATATCAATTTTTTTTATTTTACAAAAATAACTTTCAATTTCATGAATAAACTATTTCAATTATCAACTGATTAATCTACTATACTGTACTTTGTTTAAATCATAAAAATAACTTTCAATTTCATGAATAAACTATTTCAATTATCAACTGATTAATCTACTAGGCCCTATACTGTACTTTGTTTAAATCGTTGACTATTTCATTCTATATAACAATCTATAATCTCTAATTCACATTCTAAAATTTTTACTGCATAAATAATTTTTGAATTGTTTCATAAAAAATTTTATTCATATTTCCATTATCAAATAATATGAATAACTATGTTACCGATCTGTTTTGCTTATTCTCTTCACTGATTGGGTCAGATATATTTTCATATCAAATTTATTTTCTGTATGCCATTAAGTTTATATTAAGACAAAATTATATTGATTACTGCATGCAAATAGGGAATATATTTTGTCATTTATTGAATATATCATATCAAAAATTTTTACAACTGTAATAAAGTTATTTAACAATATGAAACAATGAGATTGTTCTAACCAATTATTCGCGCTAATCGAGGCCTACCTGTATTTCTTATTTTTTCACTTTTTTAATTACTTTGAAATCTACATGGTTAGAAATAATAATAATAGTCTGGATTTTTACAATAGCAATCATTATTCAAAGCATACAAGAAATTCAAATAACAAGACGAGATATAAAAAAGTGAATTTTATTTTGTGATGAAAAATAAAAAATTAGCAAAAAAATTTCACCACAATTAATGAAATAGGAAATGCATCCATCACAAACTATCCTTGGAAGCACAAATATTGTGAACCAGATAAGTACATAATAATTGATTATTTATTAGGAAATATTAATAATTACTATGCATTTATATTATTTGAAATATTAGAGATTGTTATGCCCACATTATATAGGAATCTCCAACACAACTATCCAGCAACATTTTTTTTTAATACTGTATTTTGTACAGATATGCACTAAAAAATAATTTTAGAGTTATATAAACCTAAACTAAGAAATAATATATTACCTATATATTAGTTTAACATTTAATAAACAATGGTAATTCTATACTGCTTTTAATTTACAAAACGAATGTGTATTATTGAAGAAAATTTGACTGCATTAGCTTTTTTAAATAAATAAAATTGTTTTTAATAAATGTGAATCACAATTTAAAATAATATTTTATTAATGTACAGAAATTCAAATAGTATCAAAAAAAAAAAATTTATTGTAAATCTACCTGCTTAGCATATCAGAACTGAAGGGGGAAAAAAAAAAAAGGTAGCAGGTTTCTGGATACAGATCATCAATTTTTATTTTAGAAGTTGAAATATGAAGCATTTTTTGTGCTGTTAATAATTTAAATGAGCTTTGTCTTATGATTTGGTTTTTTTTATTCAAGAATTATAATTTTGAATAATTTTCCATGAGCATAATTCCTTCGATAAAAGAAAATACAGGAAAAAGGAAATTACTCTAATAAATCAATAGCATATTAGAATCAAAGAAATAGTATTGTATTATGATAACTATTTCATTAAAATTAACAATCATAAAAATTTAATGAACAAAATTAAAATTAATATAAAACAATTATACTAAACTTCTCAATGAATAATTGTATCATTAAAATATCTTTATGTAAATGATGCAGTTATTCACTTAGAAATTTTGTAAAATTTAATATATAAAAATAATTATTATTTATCAAAGTTTTACACTACATTATTATTTTGTATTCTATTTTAATTATAATTAACAAAAATAGTGTACTGTATTTATTCAATTATAACAAGTTATCAATGGTGATAACTGAATCAGTATCTTGATTCAGTTATGTAATTTTTCCTTTCCCCCACTTTTGATCAATTGACATGGAAAATTAAATATAAATTTATTGTAAATCTAAAATAAAATTACTGCAAAAGCCAAATTATATGGCAATAAGCCAAATTAATGCTAAAGCCAAATTATTTAAAATATTAATTGCACAAAAAATAAGAAGCGTTTCACATTTTAAATTCGTCTTTCATTCACAACATAATATAGTTAAAGGAAAAAAATAAATAAACATAATTAAAAGTTTAGTTGTGATAAATAACATCTTAGCAAACAATAACAGTTAAACTTTTTTGGATATTGATCTGTCAAAATAGCTTTTGTTGAATTAACATTATGTCATGAAGAAATGATTCCACTATCGATGAATTTTTATGACAAGCTGAATAAACATGAATTATTAATGTTGAAAGTTAAAAATAATTAAAATGGAAATAAAATAGAAATAAGATGATTTAATGTTTCATGAAACAATTGGAAAATATTTGATTTTTCATAAATTAGACTTAGAAATACAGTCAACATTTTTGTTTGGAACTGTCTAAGCCTTTTATAATGTAATTCCTATACTCACTTAACATATTTCTATTTAAATGCACAAGTTTTCCAGTCCTAATTAATACATTATAGCTGGGTATACCTATAATACCTCAATCATCATCATTAGCAGGCCTAGTTCCTTGAAAGGTTTCAATAATATATCCAAATTTCATTTAAATTGTATAATATTTTGCAAGATGTCACAAAATATGAATGTTTTCTCTTATTTTATTAATACAGGTAGGCTTCGATTAGTGCGAGTTTGAATAATGCGATTTCGATTAGTGCGATTTATAAAATTGATACAGTTTCTAATTCTAAGATAGAACGAGATTTCAAAATGCCTGAATCTACCGAACAGAATATTATAAAACATGCAAACGAAATATAGGAGAAAAGTAAAATTGCATCGACTTATTGTGGTTTGCAAACAACTACAAGAAATAGAAGTTTTGTAATAGAAATGGAGAGTCTTTTAGCTGTATGGATTGAAGACTGCAACCAAAAGCACATTCCGATTAGTAAAGCGAACATTCAAGCAAAAGCTGGTAAGTTATTAATTTAGATGATGAATAACGATATAAAATATGAAAATAAATATTTCTTAAACAGTTAGTGTTAAGTTAGTATTGTGGTTATTCATTGTGAAGGTTGGCTAATGTCTGGAATCTCACAAAGCAAGAACCAATTACCATATTTTACATAGAGTTAATACTTCGAATAGTGCGAGAAATTCATGGAACCAATTATTCGCACTAATCGAGGCCTACCTATACTATTGATTCCATATTTTTCATTTTCAATAGCCATAGTTCTCTAATAAATTATGATAAAATACATGATTATTATTCAAATTAGATAAAACACAATAATGAAATCACAAATCACAATAACTACTTTTAATCAATCAGATTAAAAATACTGAAAACTTAGAAGATTCTAAAATTAATAATTTTACTAGACTTTTCATTTAATACAAAGATTTCATTAAGATAGATACACATAATGACGAAATGAAAAAAGTGAATAGATGCATCTAGCATTTATATTACTTGGAGAAGCTCTGCTGTTATTTTCTGTTTTTACAATTTTAATATATTTAAGCTAAATTTTTAGAATATCAAATAAAAATTCAAATATTTACAATAAAAAGTAATCCTTAAAAATTTTTAAAAGTTTTCCTTTTAAGAAAAACTACTTTCCTATTATAAGTTTAATCTAATTCATTAAAATGCTTTTCATGAATTTTATTACTAAATATAAATGTGCTTCATTAGTTTCATTGTAAACAATGTGATTGAGGTAAGCCATCTTGATAGAGAAGCATATTTTTAGACAACAAAAGTCCTCAAAAAAAAAAAAACAAACAAACAAACAAAATAATAATCATCATCATCTTAATGAATTTAGCTTAACAATGAGGAACAAGTTTCCATAAATAAAAAGAGATATTATTAAAATTTAAAAAGTAATTTTTGTAATTTTTATTTTATAATTACAAATAGTCCTCAATTTACAATTTTCTTGACTTATGGTTCAATGTTATCTATTAATTCTTTGATTGGTTAATGCAATTATCAAAGGGTTTAAATCCCTGATCAATGATAAGATATACAAAACATCCTTTTTGTGTCTTATTTTTATATTTTTATGCTTGTTAAGTTTATAATGATAAAGTGTAGTATAATAATAAATATTGATAGTGGGAAATTCACAAATTTTAGGCAGTTCCGACTTACAATAGTGACATTCAAACACAAACTCCATTATAAATCAAGGACTATCTATATTTGAATTTTCATTTAATATTCAGATAATTTAGTTTTAACTATATGAAACAAATATAATTACAAAATCTTTGATAAATTTTATCAAGTGGGGAAAAAAAAAAAGATTGGACACATTTATCTTAAAAACATCTTGTATACAATAAGACTCCATTTAACATAAGGGATACTTTCCAAGGAAACAAAGCGCTAAACAAAACAGTGTTAAACAAAGTTATTTTAACATGTAAATAATGAGGATAGGTGAAACAAGAGCAGCATTATAGCATTATAAAAATATATACATAGCATTTTTATTATTTTACTTAAACATGTATTATTATTATTGTATTACATTAATTATAGACATATTTTATTACATATATATTACTATTGTATTACATTAATTATAGACATTTTTTTATTCCTAATATCAATTTGTATTCACAAATCATTCATGAAAAATTCTTAAAGTTAGAAAATTAAAAATTTTAAGAACAAAAAGCAGTAATCAGATTGCAATAAACTATAAACAACGAAAATTATTGATGAAACAAAAATAGTCTAACTTCAAGGAACTATAGATTTAAAGTGGCAGCATTCAGGTTAAAATCAATCAGATTAAAATAAAAAATGAGGAAAAAACAAAAAATGGGATAATTGTTATTTTTATTACTGTAAAAAAACCAGGACTGGGGTGTCGGCAGTTTTAAGGAGGTGTCGGTTAGATAATAATTTAGATTTAACAACGAATTTTTATTAATTCGTTTATAATATTATATGTACAATATTATATAGTATAATATTATATGTACCGAGATTACTTTCAATATAAAGATCATTTTTATTTCAATTATCCTAGTTTGCATTTTAAAAATATCTATACAGTAATCAAACGAAACAGATAAATAACATCTTTCTAGTATTCCACACACACACGCAAAAAAAAAAAAAAATCATCCAGTCTAGCGAAAATCACAATCGCTCGTTATTGATAACTTTTTCTTAGGAACACAATGATAAAAAAAATATCAGGTCCCGATAATGACCTTCTTACGTATAGTTGAGCGATAGTCAAAAGCAGAATAAAGGTATAAATCTATAGAGAGAATGGTCTATTTAGAGAAAGAGGCTAACAATCGGCCTACTTTTCACTACGCTACTCAAGTGAAAAATCGTTTTGTAGTGAATGTTTGGTTTTAAACTGACCTTAATATCTTCCAGATAACATGAATTGAAATGAAAAGAGATTCACTTCCGTAGAATTATTGCGCATCTACTATTTTAGCTGAAACGATAAATCTTATTTAGTAATTTTATACAAAATATCATCTTATATTAAATTATAGCGCCACCTGCGGATTTTTGTCTTTTTAGAGAAACTATAATTTTAATTTAATCTTTATGGCTTAATTTTTAAATTATGAATAACGACAAAAAATGTTGGCTGTGGCAGAAATTCGAGAGTTAAATTTTTCTAACGATATTCTATTTAAAATAATGAGGATAAGTGAAACAGGACAGTGAATAAAAAATATATATATAGGATTTTTTTATTTTATTTTGTAACAGGTATTATTACTATTGAATTACATTTATCATAGACATTTTTTATTGCTATTATCGATTTGTATTCATATATCATTCATGAAAAAAATTCTTAAAAATTTGTATTCATAAAACATTCATGAAAAAATTCTTAAAATTAGAAAATAAAAAGCCGAACAAAAAGCAGTAATCAGATTGCAATAAACTATAAACAACAGTTTTAAGAACAAAAAGCAGTAATCAGATTGCAATAAGCTATAAACAATGAAAAATATTGATAAAGGAAAATAATCGTTCTAACTTCAAGGAACTATAGTTTAAAGTGGCAGCATTCGGGTTATTACTGTAAAATAACATTAATGACCGTTCATATATATATATGAACTCTGACGCAGCAGACTTTCGTATGCACTGCACTGCACTGATATCAAACGCACTGTGAGACGGCATAGGAGTAGCAATGCAACAAATTCATGCGATTTCGGATTTATGTAAGAATAACGGTTTGAGAAACCACACCAAAGTGAATCAATAAAAATATAGAATTCGAAAATAACGCGTTATATCGAAACAGCATTAAACGGAGCAGCGTTAAGCGGGGTCTTACTTATATTTTTGACTTTAAGCCAAACGTAGCAGCGCTCAAATTTTAGGGTGCATGAATAATCTTAGTATTTTTTAAAATTAAATAATGTAGTAAAATCTTATTTTTGATAGGTAGTTGTTTGATGTGGCAACTTCCGAACTGCAACGAAAAAAGACTTTCGTATGCACTGCACTGCACTGATATCAAACGCACTGTGAGACGGCATAGGAGTAGCAATGCAACAAATTCATGCGATTTCGGATTTATGTAAGAATAACGGTTTGAAAAACCATGCCAAAGTGAATCAATAAAAATATAGAATTCGAAAATAACGCGTTATATCGAAACAGCATTAAACGGAGCAGCGTTAAGCGGGGTCTTACTTATATTTTTGACTTTAAGCCAAACGTAGCAGCGCTCAAATTTTAGGGTGCATGAATAATCTTAGTATTTTTTTAAATTAAATAATGTAGTAAAATCTTATTTTTGATAGGTAGTTGTTTTGATGTGGCAGCTTCCGAACTGCAACGAAAAATTGCCAGCCTTGTTTGCCTCAGATCTTTTAAAATCACGGCGTAAAGAGCAAATGCGTAGGAAGTTAGGCGCCTAAATTTGAGGCTGCGTTCAAGCATAGGGTTACACTCTTCTGTGAGACCTGCGGATGATATGAACAAGTAATTTTTTCAGTAATAAATATTGAATAAAAATGTGTTCTAAAAAATCATTTGTGTGTGTGTGTTTACTATCAGAGGAGTCAGTGTAGGCAAAAAAAATTTAGGCGTTGGTGTCAGCACATTTTCCTGCCGACACTTCAGCCCTGAAAATAACATTGATGATCGATCATAAATATGAACTCTGGCCGCAGCAGACTTTCGTATGTACTGCACTGCACTGATATCAAACACACTGTGAGACAGCATAGTAGTATCAATGTAACAAATTCCTGCGATTTCGGATTTATGTAAGAATAAACGGTCTGAAAAACTATGCCAAAGTGAATCAATAAAAATATAGAATTTGAAAAAACTGCATTATATCGAAACCGTTTAAACGAAGCAGTATTAAGCAGGGTCTTATTGTATCTTTTTTTTTATTTGATTTGAAAAATTGCTAACAAAATGAACTTTTAAGCCTAAACTCAAAAGATAATAACCAAATACTGTAGATTCTAATACTATCTAAAAGCTTTGATTATAATGGAGTATTCTATCATCATGAAGGGGTTTCTAGGCAGTATTAGGATCTATTTGGTTATAATTGAGTACAGCCTTAAAGTTCATTTTGTTAGCAATTTTTTAGATCAAATAAAAAGAAGATATACAAGATGTTTAAGATAAATGTATCCAATCTTTTTTATTAACTAGCAAAATGATTCAAAACAGAGTTAAATGACAACTATAAATTTTGTGGTTTGTGATATGGGTAAAGGCTTTAGTTATATAATTCTTCCAGATATCTTAGCACTTTAAAATCATTATATCTATGAATGGAGTTTAAAACAAATTTATGTGAATCTTTATGTTATATAATTCTTCCAGATATCTTAGCACTTTAAAATCATTATATCTATGAATGGAGTTATAAAGATTCACATAAATTTGTTTAAAGTTATAGTTATATTATAGTGAAATACTTCTTACTTTAGTTATCAAATAAAAGTAAACAATAAGCCAAATAAGTAAGATGCAGGCTACATGGATAGATGAAAATCTTTTGAATAAACAATTTAACTTACTTATTTGGCTTATTGTTTACTTTTATTTAGTTGTGTTATGTTTGTAATTTTAAATACTGTGTGTTATAAATTGGCTAAAAACAATGCCCAATGTCCAATAGCCCAGCATTAGCCATGAAGCCCATCTAGTACAATTATTGTAGCTTCTATCTTTCCTATTTCATTCTGTTAATTTTTTTGTAACTTAAGTCCCTTTTATTCTGAATACATTCTTCTATTTCACTCTTCTGCAATCCCGATATTCATTTGGCTTCTGTCAGTTGAGCACCATTATACTGATTATTTAGTGGATGGTGGGTTTAGAGTTTCACTGATGGAGTAATTAAAGTAGAAGGCTCCCTCTCCCTGTGATAGGGAAAGGGAGTACATTATGGAACTTATTACACTATTGTGGGTACCAGGGGTTTTTCTATCACAGTCTGTGATATTAGAGTGATGATGCTCCTATAAAACATATCCATGGTCACTATTATAAAACCACATGGTTATATTCTACATCAGTGCCACTTAAACTTTGTGCACACAGACTAGTTTTTTCATTCCAATTCATCATAGGCCAATATTTTTGTGTAATTAAATAAAATTAATTTTAAAATAGAAAGAACAAAACACATTCTTTTGTTTCTAGACAGATTTAGTAAGAAATTATGCATATAAAAAAATGAATAAAAAACGAAACAAACACACAAACACAATAATTTCAGTTTGTTTTTTATTTTTTAAAAAGTTTCATTGTAAAATAATTAAGACAATATTTCATTTTGTATTTGTGTTGTTTTGGAAATAAGTTTTTCTTTGGTACATAGCAACTTTCATTACATAGTTTGATTATCACACCCAATACATTTGTACAATATGTAAATACAAACAAAATCCATTGATTTTTGATATTTGTTATTTTTAGGAAATTAATAAAGTTGTATTCTTGATGTTTTCTTATTGCCATTATTGTAACCAAATACAACAGAATATGGCATAATGAAAATTTTACAAATAAACAGTTACATTAAAATATTTTAAATAAAAACAGTATGTTTAGATAAAGTTATTGAATCTACAAAGTTAAGTTACTTCACTCAGCTGTACATCAATATGGCAGCTAATAGAAGAGAGATGTGCATTCTTACACCTTTACTCTTTATGCCAGGATGAAAACTCTTCTTTCAGTAACAGCTTATGCATTATTCAGTTTCCATTCCAAGTAGAAGTACAGGTCGTTTCAAATATCTTGGCCGAGGGAAAAGACATGTGCAATAACAAGACGAATTCATTGCTTCATAAAAGGGTTGGGAAAAAATGTTTTGTTAACTGTATTGTTCCTTTCACAGTCCACTTTTAGTTTGTTTCTACTAGTTGGTAATATTTTGTGATTTCTACGTTTTTTTCAGAGCCCCACGCAACTTTCGTTACACACAGAAGTCGGCCAAGATATTTGAAACGACCTGTAAATGTACTATACATACTACGAATGCTTCTAGCAATTTTCTATTTGTTCAAAATAGTAATGCTGGCTCCCTATCTTCCATATTTCAAAATGGTTTCTAATGTAAATTATTGTGTCATTTCAGTCTGAGTCACATTTTTGAAGAATACATCTCTGACTAAAGTAGGGGTCTAGATGTATTATTTTTAATAAGACATATGAGCTTGCTTCATCTTTATTAATTAGTCTGATCTGGGATGAATTGACAACAAAGCTACTTGAAGGGGACAAGTTATTAAATCAGAACAAAGGAACAGCACAGATATAACATTCATAGAAGAGAAGCCAGTCTCACAGAAGTATGTTGATGGAAATGGAAGAAGAGATTTTAAAGCTATTTCAGCAATTTCAGGATATTATTTTCTAACTTATCTAAAATGAAGTAAGTGATGCTATATTTTCAAAATTCGTTTTTAATTCTTGATCAGAACCAACTCCAACAATTTATCCTGTAAAGTTGCAGATAAATTAAAAGTTGAGCCAATTTCCTGTTAACCTGTTGAGATCTATTGACATATACACACATCATGGAAAAGTGGAACAAAAATTGATAAAAAAGCAATTAAAAAAATTCAATCCTGATTTAATCAATGCAGTGATTTTTTTTTTCATTTATTGCTTGAAAATATGTGCTTCTGATGATTTCTAAATTTTTTGATAGCCAAAATTTTTTTAATTATGTTTTTAAGAATAGATAATTTAAATGGATTGTATTAGTAGAATTTGGATTATTTTTATCGATTCATATTGATTCTGCATTCTATCCTATTATATTATATTAATCTTATTTATATTTTAGGATGAGATAATTTTGTTTTTGAAATTTTAAGTGAAAGGTGAAATTTTCATATGATTAGCTCAAATTTATAAAACTGAAAAAATATTGTCAATAATACAAAATTATTGGTTAATTCTGTTAAAATAAACAATATTGTTTTTATTTGTTCATTTATTGCTTTATTTTTATCAATGATTAAGTAAAATATGAAAAAAAATCTGAATGTAAACACCCTCAGGCTATTTAAAGGGGCATAACACTTTCATTGCTTTATAACAGCCACTCATTTCGCAGGAAACTGTGGCCAAGCCTACTTTACTGCATTGTATATGATATTGGTATTGTGTGTCAATAAAACATCTGCAGGCCAACTGAAGTAAAATAGACAATATTATAGTTGTTTATGCATGAGAGTGGACAATTTTCATATATGTTGGGTTTTTTAATATAAATTCCAAAATTTATAAAAAATTAAAATTATTGATATGAAGGAAAAACATACTATTAAATATATTTTATTAATAAAACTGATGATATTTCAACAAATTTATGTAGCTTTTTAATTTATTATACAACATAACTTAGAAAAGTAATTTGTTCCTAGTGACTGCAGATTGCACAAGATAAGTATATCTGGAAACAAACAAAAGAAGCATATATATCCAATAGTGCAGAGTTTCCCAAACTGTGCACTATTGGATATATATGCTTTATTATGCACTATACTGTGCACATAATGATGATGATAAGTTAATTAATTAAAATTTTGATTTATTTGAAAATAAAACATTTTTAAGATCTATAAATGTTCTGTAAAAAATTATGAAAACTAATATCAGTCTCTCATGATTTAATTAAAATACTGTACCAAGTTGAAATTGAAGAAGTTGCTAGTTTATTTTACATAATTACAATTTGATAAAAAAAATGTTTGTTCTTGCTAATTTTTATTTATTTATTAATATCTACCTATACTATAAAATAACCAGTGTTCCATAAAAATTTCAGGATTTGTGAAGTGTTCCATCACAGAAAATGTTTGGGAAACGCTGCAATAGTGGATGAAATAAAAAATGCTGATAATGATGATGATAAGTTAATTAATGAAAATTTATATAATACTTTGTGTTTTATTGATAATTTTTTAAAATATGGTCCAATTTTCTTCATTCATAGCTTATTTTATTTAGAAGGCTTGCTGTTATCCAAAAATAACAAATATTTCGTTGGATGTCTAAGATTTCATACAAACAATGCTTTCTTCGATCTCATTAGAAGGAATGAAAAAGTTGTGAAAAATATAAAATTCAAAAGTGTTCATATCTATAGAATGAGAATAAAAAACAATAAACAATAAAAATTTCAAAAGATTTCATTGAAAATACAGCAAAATTTCACAATATGAATATTTTGCATATTAATTAGGTTTATTTTGAAATATCTCATGGATGTCAATGGCTTAAGAGAACCAATTTCTCTTAAGGGATCTTTGTTTGAAGGAAATATTCAAATCATTTGATCAAATTCTTAAAAATGATCAATGATAATTCTTTACAAATTTGTAGTATCAAGATCACCATTCTAATTACAATTACTTAAGATATAATAAAGAAACAAATATGGGAATTTAAAAATCTTTTAAATATCACATAAAATATCAGTATTAAACATCACTTCCAGGTTTCAAACCAGACAATCCAACCCTGAATAACATGAGTCTATTATATTTAAATTTTTATTTTTTTTAGAAGGATTTCAATAAACCGACATTTTATTTTAAATAATTTAGAAACAATTTTAGTTATCAAATTAAAAATTTGATAACTAAAATTTTGATTTATTAGAAAATTATAATTTTATTTTCAAATAAATCAAAATTTTATTTTCTAATAAATCAAAATTTTAAGACAATTTTAAAAAAAATTTGAGTTTAGAAAATTCATTAATTTGGAGTATGTTAAATATTAAATGATAAGTGACAAATATTTCTACCATGCGAGTTTCATAAAAGTAATGTGTATGACAGAAAGGTTTTGACATCAGCGGAAAAGGTTCGGCTTTCGTACAATACGCAAAAACTGATTGAGTCATTACTTCAGTTGTTGATCGTTGTAGGCTACAATTTGGGTTAAACCATTCCATCGGTTGATTAGCAACGGGGAGTGGAAGGAATATTGCATATTTAAGCGTTTACATGCAAAAAAAGATTTCGTTTACTAT
>AYEL01091953.1:0-32382 GCA_000484575.1 Olivierus martensii | reverse complement strand
TAAGATTAACATCTGATTTTATTCGTAAAACATCAGGACCATCAGCTTTTAACAGGTAAACTTAAATAATAATTTAATAAAAAAAGACTGTTAGTCACTTAATTTTTAAAATCCCAGCAGTGGGAAAGTACGAAGTTCTTCTCCCGCATGCAAAAAAAAAATAAAAATTCTGATATTAAGGAATTTAATATCAGATATCAGATAATTTTTAATATCAGATAAAATCTTCCTTATGAACCCATAAAATTTTACAATGCATCAAAAAGAGCCTAAGAAAAAAAATTGAGTGGCAGATCTCATGGAGTGAGATTCCGTACTTTCCCACTTTTTAAAAAAAAATCATTTTTTTGATAATTAATTTTCTAAAATAGTTTATCGTTTTGCAGTGCTGTAGTTGCCAGTTTTGTGTCACTTTGCTGTGTGTATAAATAAATAAATAAATTTTTAATCATATTTGCAAAGAAAAACTTTTGATAAATTTCTTCATTCTTATAGGGTTGTTTGGAAAGTAATTGTTTTTTCTCATGAAAATGAATGACAATTTTTATAGTATATATAAATATTTTATTAATTATATATTGACCATTTTGGTCCAACACATGTTGCCTTCTTTCTGGTAATAGACAATTTTTTTATAGTATATAAATATTTTATTTAATTATATATTGACATTTTTTATAGTATATATATATTTTATTTAATTTTATATTGACCATTTTCAGTCCAACACATGTTGCCTTCTTTCTGGTAGTAGCATGATTCCATGCTCATAGGAATTTCTGATAATCTTTCTGGTAATAGCATGATTCCATGCTCATAGAATTTCTGATCTTTTCTTGCAAAAATTGAACCAAGTGATTATTGACATCCTCATTTAAACTAAGTTTTTTGCCATGTAAAGAATTTTGTAAAGATCAGAAAAAGTAATAATCAGAGGATGCCAGATATCACAAATTTGGTGGGTGTGGTAGCATATCCCATCCAAGCTGTAATGGCTTTTGGTGAGTCATCAAACTTGTATGAAGTTTAGCATTGTTGTGGTGAAACACTATGCCTTTTCTGTTAATCAGTTCTGGCTTCTTCTGTTTGATGGAATCACTCAATTTGTACAATTAGTGGCAGTACACTTTCGAATTAATTGTGGAATTGTCTGGAAGAAGCTTAAAAAAACAATTCCGTTGAAATCCCACCAAACAAAGAGCATCATTTTTTGATGAATATGGGTCTTGGAGTGCTTTGAGCCAGTTCATTTCTTCTGCTCCATGACTGGTTGCATTCAACATGTAAACAATCCATTTTTCATCAACAATTATGATCTGCTTCAGAAAGGATCATTTTCTTTGCATTTGAGCAGCAAATCATAGATGTTGATGCAATGGAGCAAATCTAGGAATTATAAATCAAAACTAGCACTACTTAACAGTGGGGAAAAAAACGGATACATCAGTGAAGTGCTTTTCTGGAAAAGCGCTTTGCTGATGTATCCATTTTTTTCCCACTGTTAAGTAGTGCTAGTTTTGATAACAAGGAATTATAAATCAAGTGGAAGTTCCTCCTTATTATTAATGAAGCAAATCTATCTTTGAGAACACGTGGAACCCAAATATCAATGTTTCAGCTGGTCGTGAATGGTTGAATTAAAAAAATTCAATTTTATAGTAATTTCTCATGTTGTTCAGCAGTTTGCTTTAACCAATGTCTTTGTCTTCATCAGCTTCAACTGGTCTTCCGGAACATGGTGCATCTTTAATATTGAAATTGTCAGAATGAAATTTTGTAAACTAGTTTTGGCACTGGCGTTTTGTTAACACATCTTCTCCATACACTTTACAACTTTTTTCTTGCTTGAACAGCATTCTTACCTTTTCAGTAATAAAAAAAGCAAAATATGCCGAAAATCTCCATTTTGTTTTCCATATTTTTATAGAACACCAAAAAAAAACAATTGCACAGAATCAAAAATTGTTTTATAAATATACCTTGAAATGTCAGCTATCAAAATTTATAATTGACATATGGCTTAGAATGAAATTGGTGGGTAAAAATACAACTAACGCCACTGACAGGGAAAAAAACAAAATTACTTTCCGAACAACCCAATAGCTATTTCAGTAAATTCCTCATCTAATTTTATATTTTTATTTAAGACGTTTATTAAATTTTAAATAATGATAAAGCTTTACAAGTTAATAAATTGTCAAATATTTATCTGCTAATTATTGCTAGTTTTAATATATTTATAATTAAATAGAGAAAGTAAGCAGTAATCATTAGATGTTTATAAATCAAATTCTCATAAATCAGCTACTGAATTGAAGTGTGTGATCCCAAAATTCATTCAGTCCAATTTGATCATTTTTTTATTTGATGCAAATACATATTCCTATTGAGGTGATCTATCTTATTAAAGGCCTGTTTTGTTGTCAAAACCATGCCAATTGATGTGTACGAGTCACTTGAATCCTGCTTTGCTTTTGAAAACTTGGCTCAGTTCTTTGCACATGTGCAGAGCATTTTCCTAATCCTGCCAGCGGGGCAGTAAAAACCAAACTGCTGTTACTGTTGGCAATAAATTTATTATTGTGGGAATTTTTGTTGTGTTTATTAAGAGTAAAATTGTTATATTAGTTATTAATTTTCATGTTAGAAGCTCTTGAAATGAAATCAAAGCATTAAAAATTTAAGTTTCAGGGGACTTTTTTATCTATTGTTAAAAGGAAATTATTTTTCTGAATTTTAGTAGTTCCTAATTTGGAATGATTAAATACATATTCTGGGGCCTTCCCCACAAGTATGAGATCCAGAGCCAATACAAAAAAAGAGAGGTACGTTCCAAAACCAATTAAAAAAAAATAACTTTCTTTAGTTCCATATAAGAAACTTAATGCTTATTAAGAATATTAGTAACATGAAACATAAAGAAAGAAAAAATATATCAATGTAAGCCCTTAAAAAACAGTATATGTAAAACAAAAGGAATGAAAAAAGTATACAGCCTATATAACATGCATATGATGATTATATCTTCCTTACCACTGTTTCGTTAAAATGAGAATGTTATTTTCTTTAACAATATCAACTTCACTTTCTGAACTTTTTTATGCATTTGAAGTTGGTGTATCTTCTCTTTTTACAAAATTTGTAATCTAACACACTACAACCCACTAGAAAACAATCATTCTTTAATATATACCTAAAATAATTTATGAATAAAAAAAGTTTTTCTGTTCTGTCACATTCCTCTATCAAAGAATAAAAACTTATTTTTTTTATCTAAGAACTGAACATTTGGAACATAAAATACTTAATGGTTGCCAATTAACTCAATTTCAAATTGAAATAGAAAATGGACTACATATTGTCCTTCTCATGGCAAACTAACAAAATTGTATTTATGACTAATTTTAGCAAAGTATTTCTCAATGATTGCATTTTGTGTATAGTGTCCCTAGTAAGGATTAATAAAAATTAATGAAAATGTTTTGTGCTGTAGGAATGTAAACATAATTTTCTAAATGTGTTAAAGTAAGCTAATTAATCACAAGCACTAATCACAGTTGAGAAAATTGATAGCTTTTTTTAATTACAAACTGATGTTTTCAGTACCGTGTACCATGGTGCATAATAGACCAATGTTGGTTGCGGTGCTTGGGCTGAAACAGCCCCTCCCTATTCTACTACTACTACTACTACTACTACTATTACTACCATGTACCATCTTCAGGTTCTACATTCAAACTCAATTTTTGAATCGTGTTAAAACGTGAACTGTTGCGGAAGTACCATGTTATATTAGGGTTTTCACAATTTTAAAATCTTGCTAGAGTGAAACTGTGTTGTAGGAAGCTGTGTTACAGGATGGATACCTGTATTTAAATCAAAATAATTTAGTTTTACCTCTAATGAAGAATGGATGTAATTAAAAACACATTCAGTCTTTGGACTTAGCAAGTTTACATTAACACCATTATATTTAGTCATTGTGTATTTAAAAACTAATGATAACTTATTTCAAGATTCTACTGTGAAGTGCATGCAGATGAATTAGAAACAGATATCTGGTAATAGATAAGCATTCACATATGAAATACTTTCTCAATTCATATTTTGCTTCTCCTGAAAATGAACAAAAATGGACTGAATGTGTTTTGTAATCATACTCTTCAATTACATTGACTTAAATGGTAAAAATTATAATGTGTTCCCAAATCAAAACGATATCAGGACAGAGTATATGGACAACAAAATATAATTTTTTCGTGCCAAAAAATTAAAAAGTAAAAAAGTTACGGCAAAATATCGAATATCAAGTATCATATTTCATAACCCTTCGGACCCCTAGGGAATGTTTATTTTTTTTTAAGTGGACCGTTAAAGGTTAATCTTTTAATGAAGAATTATTGATTTAGAATGACGAAATACAGAGAAATAATTCACCATCTGCCATTTTTAAAAGGCTCTGAGACAAATCTTGATTAAAAAAACGTATAAAAAGCGATAATTTATCAAAAATCAGTGCTAAATCTGGCCTACAGATGGCACGATGATAGCTACGTATACAAATTACAGCAATATTTATTAAAATAAAAAAATTTTCTACGAAGTCTACATTCTACACTTCTTATAAAATAAAAAGTATTTATCTCACATTATTTTAAGAAAATATATAAAAATTATTTATCTCACATTATTTTAAGAAAATACGAAGAAAAATAGCAAATAAACAATTATTTTTAACATTTGTGTAGTAGTATACTGTATTTCATCCGCGAGAGGGATAATAAGATTGTTTGTTTATACAAGGTCTCGAATTACACTCTGTGATATCGAATTTCAATCATAAATTGTCTTCATCAGTTGGAAAAATTTTTTAGAATTATGAAGTATTTGGGATAATTAGATGTGGAATATCATCAAGAATGTAAATATATCAACATTTTTTTTATCCGATGCCGAAATCATGAATAATATATTGTTTACATAAGCCTAATTAGGCCAAATTGTGTTTCGTATTTTTTTCTTTTTTTCTTTTGGTCCTATAACTAAAATTAAAAAATGATATCAAGGAGTATATGGACAACAAAATATAATTTTTTCGTGCCAAAAAATTAAAAGTGGTATATGGACAACAAAATATAATTTTTTCGTGCTAAAAAATTAAAAAGTAAAAAAGTTATGGCAAAATATCGAATATTAAGTATCATATTTCCTTGGAGCGTATGGGACAGTTTTTTTTTTTTAATTTGAGGAGCATTAAACGTTAACAAGACAGAATAATTTATAAACAGAAGCATTTTTGATCCCAATAGACTAACATCAGCTACAAAGTAGAGACTATCCTATGAAGGTGATGTTGACTCACTGAATCAAAAATGTTAATAAATTTTGGTTTGTTTGTTTTGTCCTGCCATTGACAGATTGTATACATATTAAGGAAACAGAACAAAAAATGATATAAAAAAAAACAATAAAAAAAGAGTTAAAAAAATTCAATCCTGATTTTATTAATCCATCTTTTACAAATTTGTTTTTTTGAGTGTAATCATTGAAAATATGTCCTTTTGACAGTAAGTCCTAAATTTTTTCAATTATTTAAATATTTTTTTAAATTATATGTAAACAAACATTTATATTTGAATGGCTCAATAAAATTTGGATTTTTTTATTCCATCCTGTTGATTTTTTTAGTGTAATCCAGTGGTTCCCAAACTTTTTGATTCTCAGTGCCCTTGCTGAATCCATATTTTCGCAAGGTACCCTGTCTTAAATTCTAACAAGTACATATTTATTAGAATTTGAAATAGGATGTCAATTATCAGAAATATATTAGAAATTCTAATAAGTATTTATAAAATTATGAAAATTTTATAATTTCGCAGCACCCCTGTGAGGAAGCTGCAGTTCCTTGGTGCCATGGTGCACACTATGAGAACTACTGGTGTGATATATCAAATTTTTTCTGATTATAAAATTTGATAAATGATACTTTTGAAATTTTTAGGAAAATCAAATTTTTCATAAAATGAGCTATAAAATGCTGAAAATTAAAAAATATTGTAGGTAATAAAATTAATAGTATATTTTAGTTTATTTTAACAGAATTAATCTTAATTGTTAATTTTTTTATTTTAATTTCACTGAAATGTAGGAGAAAACATAATGTATTTACTATTTAAGCATAATGTGCGAGAAAATCATGAAAAATGAAATGTAAATACACAAGCCATTTAAAGGGCATAGCACTTTTATTGTTTTACAGCAGCCACTTGTGTCTTGGGAAATTGCAGCAAAGCCTACTTTGGATGTGGGTATGTGACATTAGGTGCTGTGCAACAATAAACTAATTGCAGTCCAATAAAAGGAACAGAAAATATAATTTTTTATGTACCAAATAATGCCATTATCATATATGTTAGGATTTCTTTCATACAAATAAAAAAATTTATAAAAACTATTGCTAAAAATTGTGTAATGAAGTAAGAACAAGTTAATAAATATAAAATATTAATAAAAATGACAGTATTTCAATGAATTCATGAAATTTTTTTAATAATTGTATGAAATAACTTCATTCAACAGATGTTACATAATTCATGGTTTTTATAAATAATTTCTGAAAATTTTGGCCAAATTTCTTCATTCATGGTTCATTTTGTTTAGAGGACTTGTCAATATCTAAAAATAGGGAGGAAATAAATGTCTACAAGTACCCATTATTACAAATCTCAGATTTTTTTTTTGTTTCAAGCACTGTATAAGTTGACCAGCATGGAAGTGAGTTTCTAATTGTAGATTTGGACTAAATGCTATTAATCCAGCACTGATTTAAAAAGACAAGTATTTTGCTTAATTAAATTAAGTTTACAGATAGTTGATTAAAAGTCCTTGCTGGCTCAGTACCTAAATCAGCTATTTAGAATATTCTAAAAAGAGAATGTTTAAATTATTCTAAAACAGTTTCTTGCTATTGTCTTTAACCGTTCTTTGTAAGTCAATGTAACGCTGAAGATGGTCTAGTAGATAGACCGAAAGTACTTCAAAAGTATTTTATTTAACAAACGAAGTCACTACTGCCAAGTGTGCAGTATATTTAGTTATTAAATTAGTGTTACAGGCAGTTCATATAACGTTCAAAAGTGATAGAAAATTTGTTAAAAATTTCTCATTGGTTCATTAACTTCGCTTATTAATTCTATCTGGAACTAATTTACTGATTCAATAAAGTTACAATGCTTAATTGCAAATCGGACTATTCACTACATGACCTTGGATGGACGCTGTTTGACAATAATTATGCTTTAGTTACATTGTTAACTAAGGGGAGAGCTGTGACAACCCTTTGTTTGAAAATGCTATTATTATTAGATTTTAATTATTTTTTGAAAAATTAATGAATTAGAATGACTAAATAGAGAAATTATTCACCATCCACCATTTTTAAAAGGCACTGAGACAAATCTTAAGTAAAAACCTGTAAAAAGCAATAATTTATCAAAAATCAATGCTAAATCTGGCATACAGATGGCATGGTGATTGCTATATACACAAATTACAGCAATATTTATTAGCAAAAATAAATTTTCAACAAAGTCGACATTCTTATACATACTAATACTTCTTATAAAATAAAAAGTATTTATCTCACATTATTTTAAGAAAATAGGAAGAAAAATGGCAAATAAACAATTGTTTTAAATATTTGTGTAGTAGAATAACATATTTCATCCGTGAGAGAGAGAATATGATTGTTTGTTTATAAAAACTTTACATACAAGCACCATAAGCAGTAATTCATTTATTCTAAGAAAAAGAAACGTTTTCGATCTATTACAGATCCTCTTCAGCTTTTTATCATTTAAAATTTCTAATTTGAATACTCTTACATTCACCGTTCTAATAATTACGTTATTTCATACGTAAAAGGAATTCACAGTTTAAAATTTTAAATTTTTAACAAATTATCAGGTTAAATTATTAATAAGTTATAACTATTGTTAAACAGAAACATAAATTTGTTAATAAATAATATAATATAATAACTTTAAAAGTTCATAATTTATTCATGATTGCGTAACTCCATGACGTGCTGGGTTGTTCATTAATCACATTTTGGTGCGTTCTTCTTTCGGCTATAACTAGGGATTCTTGTAGGTAGGCATGTCTAGGCTCAAAAACTTTCTTAGGATTTCTGCCTTGCTCCAATCAATATCAAGTACATATTCATAAAACCTTCTAGCTAATGATGTAGATAAACGGGCATTCATAATATTGTTTTTATGTTCGCCGATCCTTTGATAGAGATTCCTCGTTGTTACTCCAATGTATTCTTCTTGTTGTTTCATAATTTTATTATATATTGGAATCGTATATACACCTGATGACTGGTTTTTTGGATACGGCTTTTTGTCATTCCTCAATGTGTGTGTATTCGAATTAGAAATTTTAAATGATAAAAAGCTGAAGAGGATCTGTAATAGATCGAAAACGTTCCTTTTTCTTAGAATAAATGAATTACTGCTTATGGTGCTTGTATGTAAAGTTTTTATTGAAGAAAAGCATTGTTTGTTTATTTACATGACCTATCAGATTACATTTAGCAGTATCAAATTAAGATATAAATTGTCTTCGTTAGTTGGAAAAGTTGTTTAGAATTATGAAGTATTTGGTATTATTAGATGCAGAATATCATCAAGAATTCAAGTATATAAAAATTTTCTTTGTCCGATGCAGTAAAAATTAATAATTTGAAAAAAATGCATAAAATTTACGTGCGCAAATTAGGCATAATAATTTCGTAATTTTTTTTTCTTTTGGTCCTTAATCTAAAATTAAAAAATATCAGGTCACAGTATATGGATAATAAAATCCAATTTTTTTCTTGCTGAAAAATTAAAAAGTATAAAAGCATAGCAAAATATCAAATATTAAATATCAAATTTTCATTTTTCTTGGAGTGTAAAAAGGACGTGTCTTATTAAAGAAAGGAGCGGTAAAGATTAAAATATCCTGACAAACCAGATACTTACATAAATGATAGCAAAATTACATCAATAGTATCATTAATTTCATAATGCAATTAAAAAAGGCAGTTTTCTTAGTCCAGAATATATCAACCATGGCTTAGAAGTGTCCACACTACATAATGAAGCTATATTTTACAAATCTGAAGGATACAGGTTCAATTCTGAGTCCTTGAGGATCTATTGGCTGATCCAATCAAATGTGAGTTCATAATTGGATCCAATTTCATTTGGCTGATCCAATTTCAGTTCATAATTGGATCTGAAATAGCTCCATCATTTAATAATCTGGAAAGCAACATAAAAATTAGAAGAAAAGAAAAAATATCCCAAATAAAAGTTGATACTTATTATTATTAAGCAATTTCAAAAATATGTTTCTCATGAATATAATAATTCATTTTGGATATTATCTAAAACTATGATAGAATATGATCTTCTCTCTCATTTTATGCTGCTTTCCATCTTACTGAAGTTGGTTGGATAGCTGCATGGCAAAGTACTCAACTTATTACATTGAAAGATCTGAGTTCAAATCTGAGTCATACATCTCTAGATTTTCAAGAGGGATGTGAGCCTTGCCTGTGTGAACCCCATCCTTCAATCTTCAGGTTGATTTTATCATTGGGGTTGGCCAGCCTGTGTTGAGTTCTAAAAGTGGCCACTGTCAGATATGATATATGTTCCATGTAGAATAAGGTGGCTTAACAAAAACTAACTTAACTATCCTACTACACATGTGTAACCTCACAAATCAATGGAGCACATCAACACCAATCACGTGCCACTTGCATTTATAATAGTGGGACATCAGCTAAAGGATTTAGTTCAATGAGCTGGGATTCTTCCTGAGAAAATATGGATCTCAGATCCTGAAATGAATCCAAAACTTCAAGTTATAAGATAATGCAACCATCCAGTTGAAATTGAGAAATGAAATTGAATTGTGGAAAATTGATAGTAAGCTGAGACCCTCATATAAATTGAGGATTTGAACCTGAATTCAATTCTGGTTCCCTAGGTGAAAAGCTGAAACCATTTTATCTGATGAATCTGAATGACTGTTTTATATTGAAATTTGGCAGAATATACCTCATGTATAATAGAATAAAACAGCACTTTAATATTTCGTATATATTTAAAATTTAATTTACAAGTGTTCTATAAAAACATATAATGACTATTACTGTATTACTTTGGATTTAAACTGCCCTGAAATTTGAGTCACAGTAGGTTTTAAAATTGGAAAAAATAAAAATGATTTTATAATAGGTATTGAAAATAAAATATCGTATTACTTCGAATTTAAGCTGCAGTAGAATTTTAAAATTTGAAGCTGCCTCCAATTAAGCCGCAGTAGGATTTTAAAATTGAAAAATCGGGAAAAAAAGCCACAGTAGGATTTCAAAGTTGGAAAATTGGAAAAAAATAAAAACGAATTATTATAAGTATTGAAAAATAAGAAACATTTTTATTTACTTAAATAGATACTAATATGCATAATAAGCTACCTAATTTATTGAGTATCTTCTTCATGTATACTATCACTTTCGACATCTTTACTTTCAGAACTTGAATTCTCATCGTCACTATTGTACCAGAGCACATCATCTTCAGTCCCATTTAAATCATTAGTAATGCAATATTTTAAAAAAGATTTTTTTTGATAATTTCTTCAGGGACAGTTTTCCAAGAGTGCAAAGCCCAGACAGATGATGATGATCATTTTATTTTACCAGTTGGTGTCAAAGGATGATCTTCTCGATTTAACCATGCTTCATAATGGGTTCTTATTCTATTTTTTAAGAGTTTGTTAACAAGCACATCAAGTGTTTGAAGTTGTGACTAGTCATACCTGCTGATATTATTACCAGATCACAGTTTTTGTTTTTACTTTTATGTCATCAGTTAAATGTCCCTGGAATGTCATCCATGCTTTCTTTTGTGCTCGAATTATAACACCCTTAGGAAAATTTTCTTTGGGTACATTTTTTTGTTTAAAATAATAAAAAGCGGCAATTTGTTTCCATGTGATTATAAACAGCATTATAAGAATTCGTGATTTTTCTTAAAATTAAAATATGACCAGATATGATGAGATTCTACACAGCTGCTATCAAACAGCAACTGGATTAAATCAGAAAAGTACAAACGGGGACCACCAAATAAACTGTTGTCAATAGTCGTAATACTCTGTGCATGAATAGAGTGTAAAGTAAAAAACCCTATCATTGGGGAGTGGAAGATCAGGAGAAATAAGATATTAAAATATTTGCTTTGAATTTAAGCTGCACCCAAATTTTACATCTTAAAAATTCAAATAAAAAGTGTGGCTTAAATTTGAAGTAATACAGTATTTCCACCCTTTATACATTACTTCTTATTAATAAGAAGTGCTTTGCTCAAGTTTGAAATTTTCATTCATTATAAATTTCTAGTAAAATCAGAATAAAGGCTTCTAAATTGAAGTTTGATACAAATTATTATTTGCTCAGTTGGTTTTAAATTTATTGGAAAAAAATTGATATTTATGATTTATCAATTTTTTAAATTTGATTAGATAACTATAAACAACTGAGTTCTGCTGCTTCTACTAACACAAGAAATCATAACAAGCACTTGAAGCAGGAAATTATTATTAGATATATATAATATGCATTACATATACTAATAATAATAACAGTATATGTAGTGCATATTATATATATCTAATAATAAATTAGTTTATTTTTCCTGCTTCAAGTGCTTGTTGTGATTTCTTGATTAGATAATTATTTGGCATTATTTTAGAAAATATTAATTATCACAATTATAATTAAAATTTTCACTTAATGTAATGTTGAATTGATTACTATTACTTTTATTATTTTAGTGCAAACGAATATAGGTTATGTGCTTGGCTTGCTCAACAAGAAGATCAGCATAGAATTGTATTATATCAGTGTGATTTAGAATTTACACCATGGACTCAACGTTGCATACGTCAAGCTGATTGTATACTAATAGTGGCATTAGCCAATCAAGAGCCAACAGTTGGTGAAGTAAGTAAATCTATGCAATTATCATTATAATAAGTTGAGGTATTAAAATCCAAATCCTTGGCAATAATAATGACAAAATTTTTCTCATCTTAATATTTTCATGCACAATACTAAAATTTTGTCAGTAATTTAATATTCTATTTTAATTATTCTCATTACTCTAACTGAATAATTTATCTTTTCTGAAACTCTTACTGTAGTATAATGAGGCAATCTGCTTGTTATCAAGTCGTTTTGTTGTATTTTTCAAAAATATTAATATGCAGATTATTGAGGAAAGAAATATTAATGAACATCTAATATTCCTTCATATCACAATGTTTTTGTTAGAATTGTGTTGGATAATGTGAAATTATTTGATATAAACCAAATATTCTAAGCCAAAATAACTCCTAGTATAATAATTTAAACTATAAATTTAATAATTATTTATTTTGAATTTTGAGTATTTGATTTGCTTAGTTAATTTCAATTAGATTTTATTATGTAATATAGTAGATTTCTTATTAATTGGGTTAGTTGAGAAATTAGTTTCCTTAGATAACTGATTTCCACTGATGATCTGTAAAATGTACAAAAAAATTAGAAATATGGACAATATGCATTTAATAAAAAAATAAGTAAATTGCATACATAAATAACTGAACATTTGAATATATATATTGAAAAAAAAGAAACAAGAAATTGTTTATTTGTAACAAGAAATTAATTCAATATTTTCAATTTTAATTTGATTTATAATTTTGATTGCTAGTTTTTAAAATATTTCTGGGTTATTTGTCTTTCAGATTTTGCAATTAAGATAAAACATTGATAGTTAGATTTAACTCTTCTGGTTTATGGATTAATCCACAAACCAGAAGTAATATTTTATTATCAATGTTAATTCAGTCCCAGGTAATTGATAGTATATTGTATGATAGTAAGATTCCTTTGAGAATTGTAGAAAAAAGTCATTATATGACAAAAGTAAATAATAATCCTCTTTGTTTATATCTGTAAGATGTTTTAAATAATCATGAATACATTGTATAGTACTTAAAAGTTAAAAAAAAAAAATTGACTAGACATATAATTAGAATTTATAAGTTTTTTAGCTAAAGACAGAATCCGCTTAATGTGTATGAAAATAAGGACTGTCAGCAATAATTTATCAAGAATTAAAATATAATTTAAGTAAATATTAATTTAAAGATTATAATTATAAAATTGTTTTAAATAGCTTGAAAAACAGCTTGAACATATGAGCATAAAGACTCAAAAAGAACTAATTCTGTTACATCGAGATGATGGACTGAAGCCCCGTAATACAGTGCAATGGCTAAATATGCGTAGTTGGTGTTCATCACATCATCATATTCGTTGTCCAAAACGAATGTTTGCAAAGAAGTCTCATACTAAAATGGTAATTTTTTTCCTTTATTATCTATTAAGCTTGTTAGTATTTCAAATTCCATTCATATATATAATTTTTATTAAAATATTACAATATTTTATAATATGCTTTTTAAGCAAATGAATGAACAAAATTTTTTTAATGGAAATGATAATCACAATTTAAGATTATATTATATTTATGGAAAACTGATAGAGCACTAGCAAAAAGTGCAGTAATTCTAAATAAACTTATTGTGTTAGCTCTGAATTCCAATTTGGTAAAAGTTTGTTAAAAATTTGCAAAGATTGCTAATTCTAACGAATATCAATAATAATAATTATAATTAAACCTAACGGTTCTAACAACTCTTCAAATCCCATGTTATTTCTGCAATTGTAATGTCCAAATATTTAAAGAAACTGAGAAAACATGATAAGCACTACGAAATGCTAGTACTGGAGCAACCTGCATATAAACAACAGTGGAACTGTGCGATGGATAGTGCTGCATTACACTAATAGCTCGCATCCACGGATGCCACTATGCTGTGCATATACTTGCATGAATAGCAATATGGCACTGTGGTAAACACAGTGCCGCTAGTGTCCTTTGCTCACCTGAATGCTACAAAATGGATTTTTAGTATTTTTTTTTATACAAAATAAGAGAATTGTATAGGATTATTGATGATAAAATTAAATATTACAAATAAATATAATAGATTAATAAATATATTTATATATCAAGAAAATTGGGGCTGCTGCAGTTCTACAGTGCCTATGCACCAACCGCTACTGATAGTTATATATTTCTAATAATAAAATGAAAAAAATTTTAAATTAACAACAGGAAACATAGCTAAAACTGTCATATACCACTCATAACTGTGCTATTGACAGATTTTTTATGAGTTGTTTGTTTAATATATTTCCTATCTGACTTTATTGTATTATTTTTATAGGCTTTATAAAATTCCTTCTTTTTTGTTACTACATTATCTTAAAATCTTGACTTGCTCCCATTCTGTTTCTACATCATATTTGTTAAACTTCTTAGCTATATTGTTGACAACTTAATTTGGCTAGTAAAATTAGGATTATTTGGAATAAATTCCCTTAAGGTTTGTATTATACAGTGGTGGACAAAAGTATTGATACCCCTCCATTTTTTTATTATTTTGGCAATATTAGTGTTTGAGGTTAATGTAACGTTTTCAAACTGTGTTTATTGAAATCTCTGTAATAAGTTATGCTGTAGCGATAAATTTTATAAAATTTATTGCATAAATTGTTATAGGGAAAAAATAAACCTAAAAATTGCTGTGGACAATTGTATTGATACCCTAGGTGGGCATATTAAATATTAATTGTAAGGCATCAATACTTTTGTCCACCTTATGTTTTCAGTTTTTGTTTGTACAGAAATAAATAATTGCTATTTCTGATTGAATGTACTATCCTTACTATTTTTTGCTCTTTTCAATTAGATTGAATGTGCTATTCTTACTATTCTTTGCTTTTTCCAGTTTCATAAGCAGACGGTTACATTAACCTCAAACACTAATATTGCCAAAATAATAATAAAAAATGGTGGGGTATCAATACTTTTGTCCACCACTGTATAAAAGTTTAAGCTTTAATGACTGAGCTGGTCTGTGTGTTGCCTGGCTAGTGCCATTGAGAGCCCGTGGCTAGATTTAGCCCAGTCAGGAATAGATCTATCAGCAAAGTCCGATGTAGATAATCAAAAAAATTAATTCTAAAGTAATATAACTTTAGAATTTATGAATCTGTCTGGAGAATCAATCCGCTCGTTGGCTTCTGTGGTCTAGCAGTATGACGTTGGGATGTTAGCCCAAAGATCCCTGGTTCGATCCTGGGCTGAAGAGGATTTTTTCTTCAGATAAATTAGTTAAAAATTCTAGTTTAATTATTAATTAATAGATGACGCCACTCATTGATTTAATAAAAAAAATTATTCTAATTACGAGATGGTGCTAAAATTAGTTTAAATTCTTTCAAATCATTAAAATTACTGTTAGTTTCAAGGGATATAATTTGGCTATTAAAATTAGGTTTATTGTTGACAACTTTCCTGTTTTTATATTGTTCTTATATTTGTATAATCTGTTCCTATAGGTTTCTTTTAATAACACCCATATAAAATTATTGCTTTACTAAGTCACAATTATACAGGATGAATTAAGTCTTTTGCATCCCCAATAAATTACTAACTATTAGTTATGCCAAATCTGTTAATGCAAACAAATATAATGTCATGGGTAGTCTTTCAGATGGTCTAATTAGAATGATCTTGAACCTGCAAATTAAGGCAAATGGAAGTTCCAATTCTGAATTCATAATAGAAGAATATTTCAAATTACAAATATCCTCAGCATGTTGTTCTGCACATTTTAATCTGATTTCAATGTAGTTTTAACTATTTGTTGAAACATGAAAAAAAACATTGCTTATCATTTCCCACTGAATTTCTGTCATATACCACTCATAACAAAATAACCATGCTATTGACAGGTTTTTATGAGCTTCTCATTTATTATATCTCCTATCTGACTTCACAGTATTATTTTTGTAGGCCCTTATAAAATTCCTTTGTTTGACATTTTACGTGATGAAATTGCTATGAGAAATTTTAAACTGAAATCTTTATTAATGTATCGTTTTGAGTATCCAAAAGTCTCTTTAAAGTGAACACAAATATCCAGAATTATATTTAAAATTTAAAAATAGAAAATCAAATAATAATCAATTAGCAAAAAGTTTTGAAGATATAAATCCAAATTTATTAAAAAATAATGCATAATTTGCAAATTTTAGCCATGATTATAAATTACTCATTAAATATTCCAGATTTACTCTTTTTTACATCTCTGAAATATGAACATAATTAAAAAAACAAAAAAATTTCACTAAAAATTACCAGTTGGCATTAGTAAACTGCAATTAAATTTTCAGAATCCATAAATTTACCCTGCCAAAGACAAGTCAAAATAATCAAGGTAGAGTATCAAATTAAAGGTAGAATTTTGCTCCTGTGGGAAATAATCGACAGTGAAAAACACAATTCTGCTGCCTTGTTGTAGAATTAATGATTTTGAAATACTTTAATGTCAGTAAATTAAAAGATAAGGATTTTTCTGTTACTCAAGAATGATTGGAAATTTTTATGTTGGAATTATCAGGAAATATGCTTTTTTTTTTACAAAATTTCACCTAAAAGTAGTTTGTAAGATCCTAATTATCTTCGTAAATCAAAAGAAAATTTAAATAAAAGTAAACCATAATCACATTCAGTAAGATTGTTTTATTATACTGAATGTGCCTATTGTTTATTTTTATTTAGATTTTACTATAAAACTTGCAAAGGAAATCTATGTATAATTTTTTTCTCTGTTTTGTACTTTTGAAGCAAATTCAATTGACTCCTCTTCAGTTAGCTCTGATGATGATTGTATTTTCGTATCTAAATTAGAGAGTATATATTATATAATTTTTTAGTAAATTTGCTTACTAGCAATATATAAATATAACTATATTTTTTTAATAGATGGAACTATATAAAAAAATATTTAAAACTGAACCAAATATACATTCTGATTTCTCACGGCTTTCACGTTTCTTAACTGGAACTACTTATGGCTTAGTATTAGGTGGAGGTGGTGCTAGGTAAGATTTTTCTTGAATTGAAATATTCATTATTGGTCTACTAACTTTTAATTTGACTTATAATTATTAATTTATAAATTATTTCAGAGGAGCTGCACATGTAGGTATGATAAAGGCTATTTTGGAAGCTGGAATACCTATAGATATGGTTGGTGGTGTCAGCATTGGTGCTTTTATTGGAGCATTATGGTGTGCAGAAAAAGATATCACAACAGTAACTCAAAAAGCAAGAGAGTGGGCATTGGTATGTTTTGGTGTTTATTGATCAGTTACAATATTCTTCAAGTGATTTCTTCTAAACAAGTTTATATTCTTAAAAAATAATATTCATAACTCAATGCCTATGTAAGATTTGTATTCTTGGCAGCATTACATATGTAAAATTTAACATAGTTAACACATTGCTACTCAGCCAGGTTGCAGCAGGATCAAATTTAAATAATCCATAACAGATTGGTGTTTTATATAAACTATTTTAGTTACTTTTTGGTTGAAGAAAAGTTTATTTTTAAAAGTCAAAAATATATTTCATATAACTGATTAGATATGAATCTTTTACTATATTTCATCAATTTGTAATTACCAAAGGTGGATATTGACAGATATTCTATACTGTAACAGCAAAAAAATGAAGAATTCCATCATATAATAAAATGTTTTAAAATAACTATAAGTAATCATAATTTACTAAAAATATAATAAATCCTATATAATAAATAAATTAATATTTGTTAAATGTAGATTAAATTAAATTTTATAAAGATTTCATGCATTTTAAAATATTGTTTACTTTTGTTTAGGGAAAAAATTATAAATTTGAATTTTGCAATATAGCACCACATATATAGATCAATCTGAAAATTGCACAAGAAACTCAATGAATATGGTAATTAACAGAGCCATATTTTGCAGATACGGCTTTGGGCAGCAAGTATAATTTTGAACAACTGTCATGCTTCATGGTGCTGGGCACTAATATGTTAAATTTATTGTGTTACATAAGCATTATATAAATAGAATATAATACAGCCTAAAATCCCTTTATTATAATTTTTTTAATGGATTTATGATTTAAATAATTTGAAATAATGATAATGCCATCTCTGAATTAATAAATCAATTAATAATTATACTAAAAGTGGTGCCATCTAAAAATTAATAAATTTAGTTGAAGGAAAAATTGCCTCACTCAGAGATCCAATTTGGGTACTTTTAAGTTACCATTCTAATGTCATAACCACAAGAATACTGAGGCTATATGGAAGATTGATTCTTCAGACCTTATTATTACTAATTTAGAATTTCATCAATCATAGACATAGGAAGATTTCTATTGGCAGAATTCAGACTGAGTTTTTCCAACCACAGGCCCATTAATAGTACTTACTAGACATTTTAAAGATTTATGTCTATATTATATGCTACTCAAAATGTTGCCTTTCTAGTGCCATTATAGGCTATGGTTGGAAAAGCTCAATCAGGAGTATTTCTATCAGTGAACTCTGATGTCTTTGATTGATGAAATTCTAAATTAGTAGTATGCTGAAAAATGAATCTGCTGGGTGGCCTTAATGGTCTAGCACAGGAGTGTCAAACTGGCGGCCCATTGGCTGCATGCAGTCATTGATGTGATTTTTTTTTTTTGTGACCCCCCAATGCTCTTAACTAAAATGAAAATGAGAACAATATGTTATGAGATAATAGGAAGTAACTCACTTCTTAACTATGTCATATACTATTATACACTAGTTTGATTTTTATGAAATGTAACTAATTGCACAAGTTTTTTGATTGGTCTTATTGGACACATACGTACACCCAACGTCTCTTTGAGAACAGTTAGACGGCACTTAAACAAGTGCCGTCTAACTGTTGTGTGACGAGAAAGAAGCCATATCTGAAGCAGTGCCATAATAAAGCACGTTTTGGAATTTGCAAAGAAATATATCAAAGAACCGGAAACCTATTTTAATAGTTTTATGGTCTGATGAGACAAAAATCAACCTCTTCAATAGTGATGGTAGGTAGTTTATTTGGCATTTTCAAAAATGAAGAGTTCAAAGAAGATTGCTTGGTACCAACTGTGAAGCATGGTGGTGGTAGTGTGCTACTTTGAGGTTGCATGAGTACAAACGGTCCTGGAGACCTTGAAATTATTGATGAAATCCTTAATTCTGAAAGATATCAGAATATATTGCAATTGAAAATGATTCCTTCTGCTGTCAGGCTCCTTGGCAGAAGGTATTATTTTCAACAGGACAACGATCCTAAACATGTTTCACATTCAACAATGCAATTTTTTGATCAAAACAAAATTAAGCTCCTTTCTCCCTGGCCTAGCCAAAGTCCGGACCTTAATGTCATATTTTTTTATGAATTAAAAGATTCATATAAAATAAAACAAAAATTATAATATTTTACACTTAAATATTTTTATATTTAAGATAGAAAGCTAAAAATTAATGGAAATAAGACCATCAAGTTTGAAAGCTTGATCCTTTATTATATTCTATTAAGAATTGAGAAAATTAAACAAAACATTAAGTTGCTAATTATTTATATTTCATTAGATATACAAACTAAATTATGATGATAAAAGATTAGAAGACTTAAAATCTAGATTAACTTTTATAATAAAATTGAATAAATTCATAATTTTAATCAATGGGAAAGTTTTATATGGATTTTAGTTTTTATACAAAATGTTTAAATTGTGGCTAATCCTCAAAAATTTCAGAAAAATGACAAAATTTTATTTATAAAAAGGAAATATTATTTGTAACTTGATCAATAGTGCCATAATTTTTTTCTATATTGAATTTCCTTTTTGATTAAGCAATGTTTACAACCAAATTTTAAAACTATGCATAATATTCTAACAAGATTTAAACCATGAGTTTTTTTTGATTTGATTAGTTTCAAACCATTCTTGTGTTTTATTAAGAATTGCTATTTATTTATTCAATAAAATATATACTGAAAGTTAAAAGAAAATCATAATTACTTATTTTAAAAGAATGCTTTTTATAAAATCGTTTTAAGTAAAGCTAATAAAAATTTATCATCAAAATTTCAGCAAGTTTGTTATATTGTGGGAACCAACAATAATTTAATATTGTGCTTTATTAATACTAGATATAGATTGTTATGGAATCAACAATATTCTTATCTTAGTTAATCATAATATATTTACTAATAAAAACTTAAATTTAAGAAAATTTGTCTGATTTCAAAATTTTTATGCTTCTTTTTAGATTAAAAAATGAAAAGTTTATATAAGAAAGTTTAGACATTATATAAATTTAATAATATAAATTATTATTGGTAGCAACTACTAATAGTAACTGATAAAAATTATAGCTGGGCATAAAATAAGTTTTGATGTTTTAATATATTTATATTTTTTTCTTTCTTTTGTAGAATATATACCAATTAATCAAAATTTTATTAAATTACAAAATTTAATTGTTTTATACTATATAATAATAAATATTTAATTAGTCCAAATTAATAGTTCTAATGACTGCTTATATGAATCTGGCTTGCAGTTTCTTTTACTGAACTTATTATTTTTTATCTTTGATTAGTCTTTATAACAAAAAATAATTGAAAAGATAGATTATTCATAAAAATACAATTAAATTAATTTGTTAAAAGTTCATTATTTAAAAGATATTGCATGTTGAGAAGAAAATTATTTCTTTAATTATTCCTTTAATTTATTTGCTTATATCATTTCTCTATATATTATTCTATTTTATTAAAGAAGTATATTTTAAATATAATAAATTATTTTATATATTTGAAAAGCTTCCAGCAATTCTTATATTTTATATGACTTTGTGAATGTGAAAGAACTAATAAAAATCCTACAGACTATACAGATTATTGTGTGTGTGTTATGGCTGTGTCTGTGTCTCTGCCTGACTGTTTGTATATATATGTGTGTACAAAAGACCTATATTAGTAGCTGTTTTTGCTAACCAAAAGAAATCAGAAGAGGATTTTTGCTTTTACGAAAAAAGATGAAATATAAAAATAGCAATCAGAATTTGTTTTTCAGTGGGCCATTACAGTGGAAATGCACACTCTGAGCAACGAGTGGTGCCATCAGGTTGCTTCTCCAGCAGTTTGACAGTGCCTATACTACTCAGCATTAAGTCAACATAACTTTGAACTGTCTGTGAGCATCTGTGCTTTATTCTTGATTTATTTTGTGCATCCATTCACAAGATATGTCCTAAAGTATCAGAAAAGCCTAATAGATCTCATAAGAATGTTACATTTAACAAATATAAAACTAGACATATAGTATACTAGTAATATACTTTTAATACATAAAACAGAAACTTTTGTTCCAAATCATATTGAATAACACAAACATGATTTGATGTGTTATTTTTGGGTTGGGTTAGGTTAGATTAATTAAGACACCATATTACACATGGGATATACTTTATCTGGTGGTAATCACTTTTAGAGCCCATCACAGTTCCACCACCTATGATGGGGTCAACTGAAAGATTGAAACATAGTTTCAATGGTTCAGATCCAGACTCCTCTTGAAAAAATTGGGTTTTTGGGATCTTGAATTGAACCTGGAGGATATTCTGTGTTATATTTGGCAAATAAAGTTGTTAAAGTAAATAGAAAATTGTTTATGTAAGCACAATATCTCTAGTGTTATTGTAGCAATTGACATAAAAAAAAAAATCATGAGAAAATTCACTGCCATTAATGCAATATGTTCTTACCCAATTGTATATCTCATGGCTGCATATCCTGCATTCACTGTCATCATGGTTATTATGTAATCAAGACCTCTTAAAATAGAAAGCCATCATTTTCCCCTGCAGCCATCTGACTGACTTTTTGGGTCTGTTCAAAAATTTTTCCCATAAGTTAATGGTAATTGCTTTTTTACTTTACATCATTTCAGTTTACAAAAGGTTTCATAAGAATGATCAACTTTAGTAAAGTGGGAGAAAACTGTATATACAGGGTGATTCATAAAAGATGGGCAAAATTTTAAGAGGTGATAGTACACATCCAAACAAACAATTTTTATCAAAGAATGCATGGTCGAAAACAAAACGCAAAACCGTTAGAGGGTGCCAAAAGTTATGTTCTTATAAGAGGCAAAAACAAACAAGAACGATTAAGTTAAATTATAAAAGCAAATTTAATGGCATGTGATTACAATAAGTGTTCAAAACATTTACCAGCAGCTGCTATGCATGCAGTACAACGGCGAAGAAAAGATTGGCAAACATTGTGAAACACACCAGGCACATCGCGAACTTCCCCTGCAGCAGCCGAAAGCTTGGCGACAAGTTCATCTGCAGATTCAATGGGAGTCTCATACATAAGAGCCTTCAGCTGTCCCCACAAAAAGAAATCAAGACATGAAAGATCTGGCGAGTGCTGTGGCCAAGCTATAAGACCACCTCGCCCAATCCATTTGTTTGGAAAGGTTACATCCAGATAGTTTCGCACTTCTCGTACGTAATGAGCTGGCACTCCATCCTGCTGAAACTACATTACCTGTGCCAGATGTGTGGAGGAACATCATTCAACATGTCTGGCGGCACCTGTTGCAGAAACGTGAGATATTTTTTCCCGTCAAGGTGTTCTGGCAGAAGATAAGGGCCGAGTAAGTGGTCGCCGATTATTCCTGCCCAAACATTGATAGAAAAACTTCGCTGATGCGAATGTGGATAAGTGACATGTGGATTTATTTCTGCCCATACATGCTGATTGTGGGTGTTAAATGCACCATCATGAGTGAAGGTACATTCATCCGTGAAAAGAATAGTTGAAACAAAATTTGGATTTACAGCATTCTGCTGCAGAAACCAGCGAGCAAATTCCACACGACGAGGATAATCGCTTTGAGTCAGTGCCTGGACTCGTTGAACATGATAAGGGTGCAAACATTGATCATTCAGTACTCGCCATGTTGTGGATTGCGATACCTGTAATTGTCTAGCCATTGCTCATGTACTTGTATTTGGCTGATCAACCACCATATCCAAAATGGCTTCTTCCACCATTCCATTCGTCCTTGCAGGACCTGCATCCGACCGGGATGAAAGAAAGGATCCTGTCTCACACAACTGTCGGTGCAAGCGCTCAAATGTTTTACGGTGGGCAATCGCCTGTTGGGAAATCGCTCTCCGTACAACCATTGAGCCTCTAAGCTATTTCCATTTGCAGCTTCATAAACAAAATGCATATTGGCTTTTTCCTTATTAGAGAAGGGTAACATCTTCCGTTGCGTTATTACCGCGATTGACAATTGCACACTCGAATCAATGGCTTTTATCTATGAATCGTGACGAAAATTTGCATACGAGCTCTTCTTCTTCCCATAACATGCAAATAATTACTCGCAGCGTGCTAACTCACAACAGGAATGGAGCTTTCACGTTTGCATGAAACAAGTTTCTAAATGTGCCAGCACCTTTGCGTTTTGTTTCGACCATGCATTCTTTGATAAAAATTGTTTGTTTGGATGTGTACTATCACCTCTTAAAATTTTGCCCATCTTTTATGAATCGCCCTGTATAAGATTATGTATAGTCTACATGATTATTAGTAGTTTCCCATATTCACAAAGTCAAATAGAATTGCTGGAATTTTTTAATGTATAAAATTATTTATTAAATTTAAATCCTATAATTTAAATAATTGTAAAAATAATTATATTGTATTAAAATTATATGATTAATATTAATAATAACAATATAATTTATTATATTGTAAATAGTAAGATATTACAGAGTAAGTATAAAATACTCTGTCTTCAATGGGAAATAACCAGTGGTGGATTTAAAGAAAAAGGCCCAATCAGCAAAAATAAATAAGACCTGGGTATTCACCAACAAAGTGCCTCCAGAGATGGAAGGTATGAGAGAAAATTTAATAAATAGAGAAGGAAAATAAATGCTGAAATTTTGGCAACAGTTTGGAAATTCAAAATATACAGTACTTACATTTCAGTGTTTCATAAAAAGAATATTTTGATTTTCATGAAGTCAATTAACCCATCCAAATAGAGAATTTTAAAGTTTTACAGGTAAAAATAATAAATATTTCATTTTCTAAAATCTTATATATACATTATTTTGGATTGTATGTTTGTTTATATTTGATAATCTAAATGGTAAAGATTATAGCCATACTTGGAAAACTTCTTTCTGGTGTTCCAATTTAAATAATTGAATTAACTTATTGATGTTTAATTCTTTGAAGTTTTAAAACAAACATTCTAAAAAAATTGCATAATTTAATAATCAATAAATTTAACAAATTAGTCAATAGATGGCATTGTGTCAAAATACTTCAGTCTGGAAAGCTTGTTTTCTATTTGCCTAGCTTAAATAAGTTTAATAATTTATAAAAATTTGTAATTTATTTTCTCACATTAATGTTGTTTCCATAATATTAAAATATGGATTATCAATCAATTCTTAAAGCCTGGAAGTTATGACTGGCCAATCAATTTTATAAATTAATTGATAAATGGTAAATAATATAAATTTATTCTTTTTAATCAGCATTGTTATATGCCGGTGTGTTAATGATATCTGATTTAATTGTTAACTATACTACAATTGTATAAATGAAATTTGATATCTGGTCTTCAATAATTCTCAGAAATTTTCACTTTCCATTCAATGACTTGGATTGATATTTCAGTAAATTTTATGTACTAAATTAGTATTCATAATTTTTCTAATGAATGCAATTGTTGAGCAAGACATTTAACTGCAATAAAATGAAAAATTAGGTAATTTTTCAATATAAAATTCTTCCTATTAAAATAAACTGCAATAAATTCATTAAAACAAGCTCAAATTAGTAGGATTAAGATATTTATTGAAGGTAAACTCATTAGAAAAATATTTTTAGTTCTAAAATACATAAATTGATTAAAAAAAAGAATAATATGAACAAACATTGATCATTCAGTACTCGCCATGTTGTGGATTGCGATACCTGTAATTGTCTAGCCATTGCTCATGTACTTGTATTTGGCTGATCAACCACCATATCCAAAATGGCTTCTTCCACCATTCCATTCGTCCTTGCAGGACCTGCATCCGACCGGGATGAAAGAAAGGATCCTGTCTCACACAACTGTCGGTGCAAGCGCTCAAATGTTTTACGGTGGGCAATCGCCTGTTGGGAAATCGCTCTCCGTACAACCATTGAGCCTCTAAGCTATTTCCATTTGCAGCTTCATAAACAAAATGCATATTGGCTTTTTCCTTATTAGAGAAGGGTAACATCTTCCGTTGCGTTATTACCGCGATTGACAATTGCACACTCGAATCAACGGCTTTTATCTATGAATCGTGACGAAAATTTGCATACGAGCTCTTCTTCTTCCCATAACATGCAAATAATTACTCGCAGCGTGCTAACTCACAACAGGAATGGAGCTTTCACGTTTGCATGAAACAAGTTTCTAAATGCGCCAGCACCTTTGCGTTTTGTTTTCGACCATGCAATCTTTGATAAAAATTGTTTATTTGGATGTGTACTATCACCTCTTAAAATTTTGCCCATCTTTTATGAATCGCCCTGTATAAGATTATGTATAGTCTACATGATTATTAGTAGTTTCCCATATTCACAAAGTCAAATAGAATTGCTGGAATTTTTTAATGTGCATTCAAAATATTAATTTATAATCTATCTTCTTTATGTAAATTATATAGCCTATTTATGTGTTAATTTCTTTATAGTATACAGTATTTGTTTATTGTTTGTATGTTGGTATTGCGAAAGATAGTATAAATAAATAAATAATGATTAAAATAAACATTTAATGCTAAATTTACCGACTTTGTTACTCATATAACGCGAAAATTCGTATCAGTGCTAAATCACCCCAAGCGAAAAAATGGATGGCTCAGATGGCCATTATCCTCAATAGCAGACACCCCTCAATCGTGGACAAATTTCTGTTCCCCAGAGGTGTCCGCTATTGAGAGGTTTCACTGTATATATGCCTAATATGAGTAAGTGTGTAATGGAAATTCCAAGCTCTAACTGCTAACAATGTGAAGCTTCTAGTAAAAAAATACAGACAGGCTTTAATTTACAAGACCATTAAAATATGATCATGATGTAATTGGTAAACTCTATACTTAATTAATGCAATTCACATACATATAATTCTGTGTGTAATAGTCTAATATACTGGCAGCATCTATTTTGTGTTAGATTCATTTGATTTTTTGTTTGTAAGTTGACTATGATACTACAGTCAAACCCCAATAAAAAGCCCCCCCGCTAAGCCACCATCTCACTGACCGCCAAGAAATTTTGCGGAATGGATCTTCAATAAGTTAATGGAATAGGCCAACCTCGATAAGATGCCATCCGCAATCAGCCAATAGAAACGTCTAAACAAATATTTTTTTGGTATTGTATTTGTCCTCATTAATCTGCCAGGAACACATAAGGTGATTTACAGCCTGAAGTTCATCAGTACTGTATATATAATATTAAAAGCTCTCTGGACTCATTTGTAACCAGTGGGTGGGAGAGTTGGAGTTAATGGTTAATCAAGTGTCTCTTTAAGCCTGGTTTACACCTAGATTGTAGAAAATTTAAGATCATAAGAATCAGATCGTTTCCATCGTATCAAGCAAATAAGGTTACTGTACAGTAAGCTGTATACACTGTTTTATATAGACCAGGGGTGGCCAACAGGTCGATCGCGAGACGATTTGTAGTTGATCTTCGTAAGTTATCGGATGACTCTCTTACTGTATAGTGCCTTCTCTAGACAACTAAAGCCAAACTTTTGCTTTATTGCTCAGTATGGCCCAAAACAGAATAGCAGGTAGCAGCAAAGCATTTAAACAAAATTCTAAATTCGCTGACGATTCCAACATGGCACCTATGAATTGACAGTTGTGAGAGTTGAAGTGAAGTATTGTGTTTCAGATTTATGAGTAAAACGAAAGGAAAAAACCTTTGCTGCTGCCGGATATCTCGTTTTTGGCTAATATCGTTTTTGGGATATGTGGTTTTGGCTCCTATCTCTACTTCACCATCAAACGAAGAATTTCGAAGATAGATCGTTTTAGCTCCTATCTACTCTCATCATCAAACGAAGAATTTCGAAGGTAGATCGCAAACTCATTGTTAACATATAAAGTCAATCTTAATGACAAACAAGTTGGCCACCCCTGATATAGACAATTCAAAGTAGAGGATCAGAACAGCAGATAGACATAATTTTTATATAGTTCTGTACATATACTATACTGTAAAGTATATAGTTTTTTATAAATTTTAAGTTTGGATGCTAAATATAAATGTACTGTATTTTAATAAATATGGAGTTCATCTAAAATAAGATTTTTCTTTTAAACTGCTTAAAACTCTTAAATTCAACATATGATAAATTCAGCACTAGTACACTTATATGCTTCGTTGTTGAGTTCTGTTATGATTTCAAATGTCGCTTGAGAATGGTGTCGAACCGAAAATGTTTGCGATATTATGTAAAATAAATGTTTTTACTCTACTGCATACTAGTGCTGAATTTATCATATATGGAGTTCATATTCATTTCTATATTACATATGTTTTCGATAAACCACCAACCTTGATTAGCCGCCAAAATCGTCTCCAAATAGATGATGGCATTTTATCAGGGTTTGACTATATATTATACTATAAGGAATAATGTTAACAGACAATAGATGTAATATACATGTATGGTATATCAAATTTACAAGTACAATTGGTTGCAAAAAAGTTTTCACCTATTTCATAGGTGTTGCATGAGCAGAAATTATGATCAATTATACTTGCAGGAAAGCTAACTGAATGTATAGAAAGCAAAATGAACTCTTCCATTTGCAAGGGGAATTGCAGCAGCTGTATGAAGTGGGAAAAACAGGCATGATTAAGTGAAGAAAGCCAAAGTTTATACGGTACATTATTAAAAGATGGTTTTATAGTTTTATTGTGAATAAGATGAAATAAATATTGAACATTTGAAGTAAATATATTTTTTTACTAATGGCAATTATAAAACAATTTTCTTTTATAAAATAATGAAAGTTAGGATTTTTTAAAGATAAACATTGATGTTTTATCTAATGAATGGGTGGAAAAATAAAGATTTAACTGTTGGTTTTATTGAAACAGAAGTGTTTTGAAATTGCAAATAGATAGTTTTTGGCACAATTGTTTTTGATGTGTTCATTAAATAGCTTTCACATTATCTTTTTTTTTATTTTTGAATTTAAAAGTCTTTAAGATTTAATACAACAATAATACAATATATAATAAATATGCTGAATTTATGCATTTGGAGACAAAATATTAGTGTAAAAACTGAATTTTTAATACTTATTTAAATTTTATAAATTATTTTTAAAATTAAAGTGATGTCTCACAAAAATTTAATTTTAAACAAAATTTTAAATATTTAAAAACAGTGTTTTAAAAGTTTGTTTGCTGAAACAGACTGGATGAAGTGAACAAACACACTGATTTTAGAACTGTTTCACTTTTTATTTGTTATTACTTCTAACTTGCTATGAAAATTCTTAGTTTGGGTTAGAAAATATTCTAAATGCATACTTATCGTCTTCTCACAGTGTCTATTGAAACTGATAAACCTAATTCTAAATGTAGTATTTCTGCTGATTGGATATAACATTGCTATGATATTGCTAATATCATGATAAAACATTAATAAACTTCTTTATGTAGCTATTCCTGCCTTAATGCAGAATCAGTGAAATACGCTGACGTAAAATATGGCGGGAAATTCAATTTGAAATTTGTCCGGATTTAGCTGACGCATTCTGTATATTTTTAATTTGAAATTTAAGTATGCTTTGTTGTTACTGAAGATTTCTTCATGCTATATAACATTGCTATGATATTGCTAATATCATGATAAAACATTAATAAACTTCTTTATGCAATAGCTATTCCTGCCTTAATGCAGAATCAGTGAAATAGTAATGTGCATGAATAAATTGGCAATTGTTTAAAAAATAACTTTTTTAGATATTCAAGAATTCTTTTTAATTTTTGATTGACCTAATATTTTATAACATTAATAAACAAAAATCTTTGTTAAAAATATTCAGGAAAAAAATCAATTAATTATTCATATATTGTAGAATAAATATATTAAAATTATATATTCATTTCTCTCACAGAAGAAAACTTCATATTGGTCTCAGTTATTGGACTGCACTTTTCCCACAACATCATATTTAACAGGTATTTATAAAAATTTAATATTTTCTTCATATTAAAATTTTGTTTTTATATTCATTGTTTTCACTTTTTTTAAATAATTGATGATTTTTAAAAAATTTTATTTTAGTCTTGCTACATATGCAGTTCTTTAACTGGAAATATTTATTACTTTGAGATGAGGGTCTCAAAGTAAGACTGAAAACGTTTTAAAAATAAAAAATATTTCCTGTTAAAGAGCTGTATATGTAGCAAGATTATTACTAAAGAACAGGAGTTTTAACAGATGGTAATTTTATTTTGTTTTTTCAACTAAATTTTCTTGAATAGATTTATTATAAAAATAATTATCTTGAAGTTCAAATTATGCAGAAAATATATATAAATCAATATATAAATATATCTTTTTAATTGGAGTATCTTCCAGTATCATCTGACAAATCACTGTATTAAGCTATTTTGGAACAAAGGATACATACAACTACAGTTGGCAGCTCCATGTTTTTTATATAAAGATCTATTTTATTAAAATAGTTAATTGTAATTGTATATCCTTTTTTTGAAAACAGCTTAATATCTTTTAATTTATGTTGAATATTATGGGAAGATAACTTTCATCTAATACAGATTTGTTTCATTGTTTAATTTAAATTGTGTAATATATGAGTAATTTTGATATATTGTAAATATAAACAAAATGTGAAAATATTATCTTATCATACTACATATTGAGTTATTTAATTTTAAATTTATAATTTTTTAAAAGATGAAAGCAATTTGAGAGCAAAATAAAGATAATAGATGATCAGGTTAAGTTGCCTATCTAATTTTTTTATACATCTTAATGTTCACCTATGACTTTTGATCAAAACTCTAACTCCAGAAAATTTATTTTTTCTATTTCAAACCAGTGTTAATATATCATAAACTGTATTAAATATAAGTCAAAATTCTGAAAGTTAAAACTCTGACAATTCAGAATTTTGACAAGCCAAAATCCTAGCACTTGAAATCCCAATAAAACTAAGATTGAATCATGAGTTAGGTATATTTCCTAAAGTGATTATAAATTAAATAAGCATAAATTTTTTCCTGTTTAATATAAAATCGTTTGTGAAATTTTGCTTAAATTAATTTTAAATATGAAATCACATTATATTTGAAATTCAGTCATTAAATGATCATTTTCTAAAAATTTCAGTAGTTTAAACCAGGGCTGTCCAACCCACAGCCCACAGGCTGCATGCAGCCCACTGCTTTAATAAATGTGGCCCAACATAAAATCGTAAACTTCCTTTAAAACATTGAGCTTTTTATGTACTGTACTGATTTTTATTTTTGAAATTTGCCATATCATCATCAAATATCCCACTAATAAAGAAAAAGGAATTAGTTTCATTTTTGTCTAAAAATATATCAAAAAAATAATAAAATTAATGAAGTTTCTATTATTTAAATACCTATCTACATTTCCTATTTCCATTTTCTAAAATATTTCTTATTTCACTGATTAAAACTTCTTTGACCTACTCAATAATTTAAAAAAATTTCTGAAAGAAAAGAAGTCAGATTATTATACTATGACATTCATTCTTATTTATCATGGTGGATGATATCACATATATATCTTATTTACTAACTTTTTTGCTTAATAACTATTGCTAGAATTAGTATATTTTATATTCAGCCGAAACAATTTTTTTTCTTCAAATGTGGCCCAAGGAAGCCAAAAGTTTGGACACCCCTGGTTTAAACTTTTGAAAAAATTTAGCCCAATAAAAATATTTCAGTACATTTTTTTAGGATAAAACAGTTTTCAAAACAATATTTATATAAAATATATAACTGATTTGAAAAATATTTTTTCACTACAAAATGCAATACATTTTTTTATTCATTTTGCTAAAAGTAAAAATCTGCTAAAGTTCCAATTTTTTGCAAAAAATAATTGGATTTATATAAATTTGATAGAGAATTTGCTTATAATTTATGTATAATACCATGAACTAAAGATTGACATCAAAAAGATTTGTTTGATAAGTTATTTAATTTTATTATTTATTATGATTTAATTTAATATATATTCATAAATAGATTTTACATTAATCAACATTAAGTTTAAAAATAACTGACATAAGCAAATGTACATATGATGATGATAATGATTGTAGGAAAGGGGAGCTTCAAATAACCCTAGTATTGTGACCAACCAATGATCTGTTGTGAATTCCTAACAGGATCATCCCAACAAAATACAAACAGCACTATGGCAGGAAAATTAATCATATATGCCAGTGGTTTCCAAACTGTCTGCGTCCCCTTTTTCTTATAAAAAATTGGAATGTCCCTCATTTTCATAAGTCTAATGTTATAAATACAGTAGGTGCCCTCTTAAGCAGCCACTATGGGACTGAACCCTTGGCCAGATAATGAAATGGCCAGTTAAACCAAATTACATATACAGTATATAGAATACAATACATATATGCATCACAAGATAAGCAGGAAAAAAATCACAGAACACTAATACACATTGAATCACTACATTTTAATTTAAGCAAACATGCTCATTTTTCCAACAAAAATTTTTCATAAACTGAATTACAGTAACTGAGTAGAAATAACCATGTGCACTGCTTGCACAAAGCAATAACAATGTCCATTGCTCAAATAAATAGAGCAATTAATAAATACCTGGAGGGTAGAGACAATCACGTCGTGACAGTCGGTGACTGCTGTATGAGTCATTTTGTTAGCTGAATGGCTGGTTAAACCGATGGCCAGTTGAACCAAGGCCGGTTAAGAGGGCGCCTACTGTACTTAAAATTTAATATTACAAAACAATATACCATTTATAAGAGCATAGATATAGAACTATACAGAGCTTTTATTTGTATAAAGCTCTTATACATAAAAAACATATACAGGAATACCTCGATTATTGTGATTTTCGATTTATCACTGTTTATAATTTGATACCAAAATTCAGTTATTGCGCTCAAAATTTGAAT
>AYEL01091951.1:0-27455 GCA_000484575.1 Olivierus martensii | reverse complement strand
AATATAATATTTATTGTAAATATTTTTTTTTATTTTATATAGAAAATCTTGTATAGGCTAATTGGTTTTAATAAAATTTTATTTCTTATCTCCAAAATCTGGAGCAAAATTTTTTTAAAAACATTATATTATAATCAGAAAATAATAGTTTGATCTGTTGAAATACTTTGTTTCATGATTAGTGAGAACATGTTAGTCAAAGATCAAAGATTAAGATCTGAACTCCTGCACTGCATGTCGAAAAATTCTCAGTTCATAACATTATTAATGTTTGTAAATCAAAAGAAATATTTTAATATAATATTGATAACAAAAAAACAATTAGGAAAAAGCAGTGATTTGAAAAATGTAAAGATTAGAAAACCATTGACTAAGTGACATGGAGGGCAAGCATCAATATTTTTAAGTAACAGAGTTACACTAATGAATTTACATGAATTATTGATGATGGACATGGAATGATTGAACTAATATATATATATATCATCTTAAGTTTGATGACAGTTTTAATTTTAAAAAATTTTTTATTTAAAAAAATTTCAATTTTTAATTAAATTTAAAAATTTAGCATAATGTTTATTAAAGTTTTTGACTAATCTTAAATGATTTATTATTATTATAACAAACCTATCATCCCATGTCCATTATTTATTTGAGCCATAGGTTTAAGAATCAATTAACAATGAAGCGAATTCACTGTATACAGAACATGATATCATATAAAAAAATGTAACTGAATTTATAAAACATGACGACACATTGAAAATTGAAAAATTTTTAAATTACTCAAAAATCAAAATGTCTTTCATATTTTTTACAAACAGAAATAAGAATATCAATGATTTATAGAGAAATTAAGTTGCAAAATTTAAAAAAAAAATAAAGACATTTTGTCATAATTAAATAACTTATTAAAAATAGCATGCTAAATATTAAAAAATAATGTTAATTTTTCTATTGATCCAATAATTTTAAGAAAAAATAATACTATCCACTTTTCAATGAATATGTTCAAAAAGTTTCAGTTAAATTGAAAATTTCAGCAATTTGCACAGCAGACTGGAAAAGAATAATGTATAAATTTTTTTTAAGTTATTTTAAATGATCAAATAAATTAAGAATTAAATTTAATCTAAATAAAAAAAAATGAATTCATCATAGAAATTCATTTTTTAAAAAGTAATTTAAATAAATTAATCTAATACTCTTCTACCTAAAATGTTCTCTTTAAAATTAGCCAAGTTTGGTCATCAGATTTTTATTTTTTGCTTTAATATATTTAAAATGAAAATTTAAATTATGAAATAATAATAATAATGATGATTTCTAATTTTGATATTGAAATAACAGACTTCAAATTAGTATTAACCCTCAAGTTCAATGCCATGTTTAAAGAAACACCAAGGAATGGTTTTGTATTTTAATATATTTTCAAAAAAAATTTAGAAATAAAAATTGAGTTTTATTGACTAATTTCAGATATCAGATTTGGGCAAATAAGAGATAATTCATAAAAAGCAAGTGGTACAAGTTTAAGCATTAATCAATGCTACAAAATAAGACACAGCTAAATTAATCATCATCAGAAGTCAGGAATTTCAGTTTATATACTAGAATTTCATTTAAAACAATAGATGAATATTTCTAACTAAATATTTTCTAAATTTATTAAGGATAATCAATGAAATTTCCAAAATTTTAAAATAGACATTCTAATCAGTTACATAATTACTAATGATTTAAAAAAACCAGTAAATTATAATTAATAGTTATATAATAGACATATTCAAACTCAAAATCTACAATAAAAATATTGAAGAAAATTTAATAATCTGAATTACTTAAGATTCAAATATTATATGAATAATTTTTTATTAATTTATTATTAATTTGTAGTTAAAAAAAAGTTTAACTCCATAATAAAGTACCAGGCCAATGACATCCAAACCATAAAAATCTTGAAAATATTCAGATTATTAGTGAAAAAAAAAATCTGCAAAAATTCACTATAGTGTGTTCATAATTTATATTGACTTCAGATGCACCATTCATATTTTACATTGATTTTTATAGCTTAAAAATAGTCTCATAAATAGTGTGACCAAAAAAAATCTAGAGTAAAAACAATTACTTAATACAGTAACAGGTTTTATATTATATTACATGACACATCACAATAGACTGCTATTTGAAACTTCATTATAATAATTTTTTTATTTTAACATTTATAATTATTATTATTTACTTGCTTTATATTTGGCATTTCTATGATGATAAAATGCATTAAATTTTCAATCTATAATCTTGAATTCTATAATAATTTCATGACTGAATAAAATTACTGTTAATTTTATTACTTTAAAGCAACTTTACATAAAATATTATTATATCCTTTTCACCATTCTTTTAGCAGGTAAAATGGAATTTATTTATATCAAGAAATGATATACTGTACATATATTCCTGTTCTGAGAACTACATCACAAATATTAATTATCTAAATATATATATATATTCAACTCTTCTCTAATAGAAACAAAACAATGGATTATTATTGTTTAGAAAGAGAAAAAACAGTTTAAAACTAGATACTTCATTTACATAAAAAAACCAGGAAAATCATTAAACAAACTAATGACTTCTAATTGAAAATAATTGGATATCAATGTGAAAACATGTTTACAAAGTAAATTATTATTATCTATTGTGAATCATGAGATTTGAATCTGCAGAATGGAAGTTGCTTACAAATCATTAGTTTATTCACCTTCATTTTCACAAAAGATTACTAATAGATATGCTCTTCTCAGCTTTTGACCAGAGAAAAACAATCCTTGGTTGGTTAGTGATGACTAGTTTAATAATTTTAAGCATAGCTATGCATACATGTATGTTAAAAGATATAAATATCTAATTATAATAGACTCCCGATCATCCAGGATTGAGAATTAACTAGGCTTAATTTGTAACTCTAAAGTGATATTATCAATATTTTATTTTAGATGTGATATCAAAGATTTTTAAAGCCCCAGATTCATTTCTTTATTATATCTTAAATAATTAGTCATTAAAATTATAATCAAATTAAAATTACAAATATTGCAATAATTTCTTGCTGGAAAAAAAAAACTGATTTCTTGTTTCCTTTTTCAATAGATGAGAGAACATTTGATATTATGTATGTATGTATGTATGTATGTATGTATGTATGTATGTATGTATGTATGTATGTATGTATGTATGTATGTATGTATGTATGTATGTATGTAATTTTTTTTTTTTATATTTTTAAAATGTAAATTATCTATAATTCAAATTTTTTGAATACATTGCAATTAATCCTGGGAATTGTTTATCCTGTGGAATTAATTTTCTGACAACCCAGATTAAATCGGGAGTCTACTAAATTTTATAATTAATTTGTAACAATTATATAAAATAAGAAACATGTTTAGAAATGTTATTTTGTTTGATTTAGAAAATCTGAAAGAATCAAGCTGTAATTAAATTTTAAATGTTAATTTAAATGAAAATATATAATTAAAAATTAATTATTCAAGTCCACTGTCAATAACTGATTATGAACAAACCTGTGCCATTTAGTGTCAACTAATGCTTTTAAATTTTAAAAAAATTTTGCAAAACTATAATAAAAATTAATAGTAAAAATTGCAAATCTTTCTCATCAATATCAGTGGAAAATTGGGGTGGTATTCTTACCTGATATCTAATATGAATCCAATATTCGTATTAGATAGTGGAATTTAATTGAGTTAGAATATAAGAAAGAACTGTGGCAGTATGGTGTTTATAGCTTTTATCATTTAGATTACACTTAACACAAACACAAATATACATACAATGGAAAGCATACATAAAATTTTATTTATCAATTACAAGCAAACAATTCCATTTAATTTCTGTAATATCTTTTTTTTTAACAAAAATGAATGAAAATAATGTATTTTGCTTTATTATATTAGTTTAATTGATATTATTGTAGTTATTTTCTTAATAATTAATGAATATGTTTATATTATACTTCGTATGTAGTATTTTATATAAGTTCTTTGTTGAGTACAAAAAACTGTTGAACTAAAATTTGCTCAGCAGAAACTTCCTTAAAAGTTATACAGGGTGTCTGAAAAATATCTTTACACTTTTAGAAAATTATTAAAAAGATACAAAGAAGGATGTGCACTTACAATTTTTTGCATTCAATAAAGAAAGTATCAAAGTTATTTTTAAATGAAGTGGACACTATATGGCCTTTGTCATAGACTGTATATTTACAAGCAGTATTAAGAATACATTCAACTGACTTAGAATCAAGGCTCAATGATATTATTAAAAGAAAACAACAACTGCACAAGTCACACACTTCATATTGACGAATTTATAGATTCAGTAATGCTTCACAGAACCTTGCTTGAAATCTCTTGCTGACTCGATGTGTTGCGTGTAACTAATGATGCACATATAAAAATGTTGTAAAAATTGTCAAAAAAACCTTTGATACTTTCTTTATTGAATATAAAAAAACCTTAAGTGTATCTTTGTTTTTTTGTAATGATTTTCTAAAAGTGTAAAGATACTTTTCGGACACCCTGTAGTTTTGGGGCACAAATTTGGCACTGGTTGCCATACAATAATATATTGATAACATCCAAAAAGTTCAATTATTCTGAAATTGATAGCACAGAGGGATCTAGTAAGTGCCACATAATACAGTGAATTCGAAAAGTAACTATACATCTGTTACTTTTCGAATGCACTTTACAATTTAACCATATTGCAATTTTGTTTTTATATTTCATTAACTCATTTTCTTATTATGTGAAACAAAATATAAGAAATATTATATTTTCTTGATTCCAATATATAATATATATATTTTCACTTTTTAAGTTATTTTAAATTAGGACAGGCATCTTATGATTGATGTAAAAACAAACGTTTCATTGTCTAATTTAATAATCTCTAAACTTTAACTGAATATCTCCTCTTTATTAGTAAAAAAAAATAAAAATAGCATGCATCTCTTTTATCAATAAAAAATAATAGTACATGCCCTATACAATAGACATGTATATGAAAAAAGCAGAAAATGTGCACAATGTGAAAATTTCTTGCATACTCCTAGATCAGGGGTTCCCAAAGTGTGACCCGCAGGCCAAATGTGGCCCTAACTCCTAGAAATGCGACCTGTGATGTCAGATCATCTGCGATCTTGAATTCATACAGATAATTTACATTTTTACAAAAAAATAAATTTTATATTATAATTAAAAATTTTTCAGTTAAAAAAATAAACATGAATAAGTGCTTCTAAATATGTTTTCATTATTTGAAAACACTTATATATGCGGAAAAACTTACTCAATCAATACATTCAAACGACTTAGAACCAAGACTCAAGGATATTATTAAAAGAAAACAACAACTGCACAAGTCACACACTTCATATTGACGAATTTATAATTTTTTCTTTTTTATTTGAAATTATTTAGTTATTTTTGTTTAATTATTTTTGAAATGTGTTATTTTAAACAGTTTTTAATAAAAAGAAATTATTGTCATAAATAAAGAACAATTATGTTATAAAATTAGTATAAACCTTTCTATTTTGTCTAACTTTTTATTGATTTGAACGTATTTTTCCATAACATTTTTTATTTTTTTTTGGCCCGCCAAATATTTTGGAATTTAAAATTTGGCCCACCTAGGCAAAACTTTGGGAACCCCTGCCCTAGATGAATATAAGAAATTTTCATATATTTTAAAATAAACTATTGGTCTAATTTAAGGAAACAGATCATTACTTAAAAATAATGGGATTTTTCAAATCATCATCATTAGTCAAAGGATTACCAAATATTTAAACAATAAGATAAAAAAAAGCAAAATAAAAATAAAATGTGCAAAGGAAATTTTGCCTGAATTAATAAAATATTAAATGCATTCAGCATATGATAATCATTGGAAGTGCAAATCTGATATCTAAGATAAATGCAAAATAATCATCAATATTTACTCTTAATGATCAGAATCAAAGCTCACATAAATTTGACTAGAAATAAAAAGATTCATGCCAAAGATTTCATGTCTATATCAAAGAATGATCCTAATCACAGTCCTTATATTTTCTTTTTTTAGATAACTATGCATATCTCTACAAAAATAAATATTTTGCATTATATAATCTTGAAAACAACATTTATCTAGATATTATTTTAACATTTAAAAAGTAAATGGGAATTTTACACTGTGCATTATTTACAAAATTCATGTTTATCCTTTGAGTAAACAAAGGATACCAGTTAACAAAGGATACCAGTTAACAAAGGAAACCAGTTAAATAAATATAACTGGTTTTATAAATATCAATTATAATTTAAAATAGTATTTTATAATATGCAAAAATTCAAATAGTGCAAAAAAAGATGCATTGTAAATATATTGGATATTTACTATACTAGAATGCAAATAAAATGACAGAAGACTTCTAATATAGATCAATAAGTTTTATTTCAAAAGTTGAAACAAGAAGTAATAATACTCAAATGCTACATTAGAACAGGAGGTCTCCTGTTCTAGTGTAGCAGGGTTAGTCGTATTGTAGCAGCTGAAGAAGACGCCAAGTGCGTTGAAAACATTACTGAATAAAATCTTTTGACTGCTAAAGGGCTTTTGAGTATTATTATTTTTAGTTTGTGTTTAGTACAGTCTCACTGAACTTATATTATGAAACAAGAAGTATTTCTGAATTTTTGCATTGTTGTTATTTAAATAAACTGAGTTTTACAATAATTTTATTCTAGATAAAATTTGAACAATTTTTCACTTCATACTTCTATTTATTAAAAATGGGGAAATAATGGAAATTAATTAATTAATTGATGGCATATTAAAATCAAGGAAATGCTTTGTTCATTATAAATAAAACAGAATACAAAATAATAAATTTAATTATTATTATCTCAATGTAAAACTTTGACAAACAATATTTTATGAAATTTCTAAGCAAATAATCATATTATTTAAAATATCTAACATAAATAATTGATATCATTATTGAAAATTCCAGCATTCATTGTTTTACAAAAGAATATTGTTAATGAAAAGTAAAAATATAAAAACAGCTTGACTGAAAATTCCTAATAGATTTATCCAGTAGACTTAATAAATTGCCATTCATTAACAGGAAGAGATGAATACACTGTTTTAGATTAACGAAGAAGTATCTTTTTTAAAGATTTTGGTACAAATTTTTCCAAACACTGCAGAAAAAATGTATTTATTTTTTGTTATAAACTCTTGTTAGATTCTTGTGAGCATGGTGTTTTGGAATTTAGGATAATAACAATTTATGAGGTATTGAACTTTACTTTATATAAATAAGAATTCATATTTAACTTAAACATTAAGACATTTCTGTGATGAAGTTTTAGTAAAGTTATTTATTTTTACAAATACGTACATACTGTAGAGGTTGCTTTTCTTAAAAAATAGTTAATATATTATGATAAACCAAACCTTTGATAGACATTTGATGGATGTTAGCACAAGCAAAGATTTTAACAGAGGACAGTTTTGATGACTTGTGATTTGGGCTGTACTCATTTATGACGATAATAATGTTTATTTAAAATTTTTTTTATTGTTCATTATTGTATAGATTCTCAAAGTTCCAATGTTAGTAATGCATAATTATATATTTTATAACAACTTTTCAAAAATATTACATTATATGATATCTCATGACAGAATATGATAGTCCATGATTAGTTTAATGATCACTTTATATTACCAATTCTCTCTCTATTGCTGTATTTGTTTCAACTCATTGAAACCAAAATACAGAATTGCTAGTTACAGGAATAAGATCTTGTTTAGTAGTACAGACATATCTGTAATTTAATTATTACTAAAGTATTTCTGTTAATTATAAAAACACTTAGCAATCTACAAGATTTTATTCTTTAAAAATAATATTTATTCACAATTGTTTTAACATTAGTGAAACCAGCTTTTCTCAGAATAATTCTGAATTCTTACCTATTTATTATATATGTTACAAGACAATCCCGAATTCAGGAAATACTAGAATTTCCTAGTCAAAATGAGAACATCTTAATGTTTATCAAACTTTCTCTGATTTCCTAGGCCGAACTCAACATTTCTTATTCAAAGTCCAGAATTTCTAGTTTTTCCTAGTCAAAAACTGACATGGCAAACAATTAAAACAAAAGTCTTCATTTCTCATGTATTCTCACTCAGAGTTTGATATTTGCAAGCAGAAATTTCTTTCTTTAGAGAACATTTGCAAAGATAAACAAATCTTATTTAGGAAGGCTGCAATCTGCGCCAGTGGAAGTACACAGGGCTAAACCACAATGCTTCGTGCTGCTTTCAATGCCTGAAGCATTGCATATCTAAATTATGTTTGTGCAAAAAGAATAACGTTTTCTGTAATTCTAAATGCCATAAAGGTCTACCTTGCAAAAATAAATAAGAGTTGTGTTTTTCAACTTTTAAAATTTTTTACATCGTATTTTATGTTGAACTTCGACTAATAAAAATATTAAAATATTTGTCCATAAAAATAAAAAAATTGTCAATTTCAGTGCTTTAAAGTCAACCATGTAATAATGAATGAGAGTTAGCTCTGTTTTCAATTTGTTTTATTTCATTTTCTCAACAAAAATAACAATGAAATTGTTATTTCCTGTCGAGTAATAAAAATATGCATTATGTTCATTATAATGATGTTTTTAATCAATTAACCAACAATTTTTGTATTCACAGTATTACCATAAATACAAAAATAAAAAATACAACTAGGTACCTCTTATTTATTTTTGCAAGATAGAGCTTTTGTGGATTTGAATTACACAAAATGTTATTCTTTTTGTACAAATATAATTTAGATACACAATGCTTCCTGCATTGAAAGCGTCATGAAGCATTGTGGTTTAGCTCTGTGTACTTCTACTGGCACAGACTGCAGCCTTCCTCAATAAGATTTGTTTATCCTTGCAGATATTCTCTAAAGAAAGAAATTTCTGCTAGCAAATTCCAAACTGAGCGGGAACACATGAGAAATGAAGGCTTTTGTTTTGTTTGCAATGTCAGTTTTTGACTAGGAAAAACTAGAACGTCTGATAAGCGTTAGGACGTTCTTATTTTGACTAGGATATTCTAGTATTTCCCGAATTCGGATTTGTCCTATAACATACACATCAATAATATTTTCAACTTATTTAAATATTATAACAATGGTACTTATCTAACTTAAAGCAAATTGATAATGTCATTTGCCAAAAACTGCATATGTTTCTTGTTTTTTCTCCTACCTCACTACAACATAAGATTTTAATTCTTATGACTACTGTCGTGTTAATAATTTATTAATTAATGCTAACAAATCAAAAATTATAATATTCAGAAAATGTAAGATATAGTAATAAAACTGATAAGATTGTTTAAAGCAAAATGATTCGAAATGATCAGTGATTGGAATTATCTTTCTGTACATTTCTCAAGTAATGCAAACTTTATATTGCATTACATAATATGAAAACATTAAATTAGTTCATATTATTATGATAAATCTCATATCTTCTTTCTAAAATAAAAATCTCCAATCTATCTTTATCCATTTCATTTAAAAACTTTCAATTTATTATTTAAAACTTTTTATATAAGTTCTGCCTGTTAAAATTCTAAATGCTTCCAATGAAACAAAGAACTCAAAACGATAATAAATAAATATGTACTAAGTTATATCAATACCAGACTGTGTGTTAAAAAAATGTTTGAAATTAGATTAATTTGAAAGATTTCTTTAGAAGCTTTGTAATTTTATGGAAAAATCAAATGGAGCTCTTTTATAATGTATGAAAGAATTTTTCAGCATTTCCATTCTTTATTTTGGTGTGCGAGAATCCCATCTAATTTGCTAGCTATTATAGAAAAATTATTTGGCAATCCCCATATTTTTATGACCCTTTTGATTGGAAGAAAAAGTTCAAAAGGGAGCTTCAAAAATGCTAGCTTCATACCATGAAATTTACAAATTATTGTCAGGCAAACGCAAAATAAACCCAGATTATTAAAAGTTTAGAGTATGAAAGAAACATAAAATCTAGATTTCAGAAGAAAGTTTATCTTCTGGATTCACATTTTAACAAACAGTGTTAGAGGATATTCTGCAACAATAAAAAAAATACTCTTATTTGATTATGCTTAGCAGAGATGAAGAGGGAGAAATTAGATGAACAGTTATTATCTAACACATATATATGAATGGGTCAGAAAAGTTACAAATGCATGTGAGGTCTGACAGCATCAGGTATGGACATAGTGACTGTACCAGGTAAAAGGTCAAGTCTCAAGCTACACTATACTATTAGGAAAGAGGAAAACCAGTTATACTCGTAGGTTTTTAACTGGGTTAGTTTAAAGAAGTGAAAGTTGGCGGGTTGTAGGTCAGGGTGGTTAGTTAGAATTGGGGGGATGGGGAGGGAAAAGAGAAGGACCAGAGCGGATTGCATCAGGTCCCAGCAGCGTCAGTCTGCTGTCAGAATTGTCCCAGGCAACATCCTGTGGATGTCCAAGTCAGCCATGTACTTTATTAGGAAGAAAAAAAAACTATGTAAAAAGTTATTACGATACACAAAATGCACAAAACAAATACAATAGAAAACATGGATAAAAATTTGGTTACAAATGATTAAAAAGAAAACAGGTCAAAATTAAAATAAAATAAAACAAAAACAGAATTAAAGATAAATTAAAGAAAATTACTACAAATAAAATAATATTAAATACTAAGTACAAAATCTAGGAAAACTATAAGAATGAGAGAGAATAATTATACAATAAATAGTAGTGTCAGGTGGAAATCACGACAGTAGAAAGGTTTCACCATAGAGCTCTTCTTAAGGGAAAAGTCCAGGGAAGAGAAGGTGGGTGGGTCTTGAAGATCCAGGCAGAAGTCTTGAGAAGTTTTGGACTGGAAGTCGGGTGGCTGGATGTCCGGATGATGGATGGCTGGTTGCTGAAAACTGGAAAACAGGGTTGGTCATGAAGCTGGGCAGTTGGAGGTCTGCAGAAAGGAATTGTTCAAAATCTCCTGAAGTAAATGCTGTGTACCATGGTTACCATGTTGGAAGAGTGTACAACTGAAGAGCAACAGTTTGTTATGAAGTTTTTGTGGGTAAAAGGTCTTGATGAGATGAACATTCACAGAGAACTTGTTCCTGTGTAAGGGTAGCATACATTATCATGACTTTCCTACTTTTAGTAATTATTTTCTGTTATATTGACCTTAGAATGAATCACTAAATACTATATGTATTTGAAATGCTGATGTAGATGACAACTCTCCCATTTCTTTTATTTATATGGAATAGTTAGTCATTAATTAGATTTGAAGCACATTTCAAAGAATATTAAAACAAATTGATTAGTTATTCATTTAAATCTTTCTGCAATCCATTAATAATTAAATAGACAAAGGAATTGTATTCTCCAATCTTTTAAGGTCAACATTTTTTCACAAGAAATTATCACTTTGTCACAGAAATTGTTGTTATAATTATTACATTGTAACTGCAGAATGTCTTCTATTTTCTGGCATAAATTTCAAATCTATATAATTTCCATACAACTCAATCAGAAATATCAAAACGGCTGTTTCATTACACAAGAGAAAAGCATTACTAAGGTCACCATGGATAGTCAATGTCTTTTTGTGATAAATTGTTTAAATTAACAGTAAAAATGTTTTTAATAACACACACATTTTAAAACTATTTTATAATATGCAAAAAAATCTTAGAACAATAAGTAATAAACATTTTATAAATTTATGTTTTACATAATGTGTTAGCAGAATGCTATAAAAAGGTAAATTTCTTTCTCCAAAAACTTTTGCTTTTAATCATACATTTAAGTTTTGAATCTTAGATAAAAAGCTATCACTACATTTTATTTTTCAAAAAAAAAAAAATTATCAACTTCTATTAAAATTAATATTATACTTTTGACTAGATTCAACATGAAAGTTAAAATGGATGTCAACTTATTTTCAGAGAGATGCAAAGCCAGGGGAAGAGAAAGTGATCAAAGTGAGGAAAATACTAATAAAATCTTGCAGTATTAATATTTGATAGCAGTTAAAGTAAATAATTCTAAAATAGCAAAGACGCTAAACAGAATTTCTAATTGTTTATTAAAATTTTTAAATTCAGTAAAACTCATCTAAGCTGGACACTGTACAAGCTGGAAACCTGCTCAACATGGAAAATATTTTCATTCCAGAACAACTTCTATAGAATTATCAAAGAAAATATCTGTATAATGCAGAAACTGTCTAACATGGAAACGGAAAGCATTTTAAAATTTCACTGAATAAAAAAACACCTGTATGGAATGGCCCTTGCACCTGTTTGGAACGGCCCTGGTCAAATTTCATTATCAAGAAAAATATATTGAAATATATAGTTTTTGAATCATTTATAACTGCTGATGATAGATTTATTAAGCTGAAAATGTTTCAGTTTTCTATATTCTTTCTTGAATAAACTGTTTTTTCTGCTTACAAAGTGCTTGTTCACTAAAAAGACTTAAGTCAAAATGGTAGATAGTTAATTATATTTTAAGAAAAATATAAACTTACTGATGAAAGATATTTTCAGTAAATTTTTGCTTGCTTTATATTCATTTTAAACTAAATACAAAACTTCAAATAAAGGTTCTAATGAGTTTTACTGTATTATCAATTAATCACTGATGACAAACAATCTCACTTAAAAAGAATCATATACAGAAGGCGCCCTCTTAACCAGCTGTCGGTTTAACCAGCCATTCAGCTAACAAAATGACTCATATGGCAGTCACCGACTGTCACAACGTTTGTATCTATCCTCCGGGTATTTATTAATTGCTCTATTTATTTGAGCAGTGCACGTTGTTATTTCTTTGTGTAAGCAGTATACATGGTTATTTTTACTCAGTTACTGTAATTCAGTTTGTGAAAAAATTTTCGCTGGAAAAATGAGCAAGTTTGCTTAAATTAAAATATAGTGATTCAGTTTGTATTAGTGTTCTGTGATTTTTTTCCTGCTTATCTTCTGATGTATTTATATACTGTATTCCATATACTGTATGCTGTATATGTAATTCGGTTTAACGGCCATTTCGTTATCCGGCCAAGGGTTCAGTCCCATGGTGGCCAGTTAAGAGGGCACCTACTGTAATAATATACATCTATACAAGTAGTCCTTGACTTACAACAGCAATTCATTAATAAATTCTGTAATTGGTCAATGAAATTGATAAAGGGTTAGATATACAAAAAAAGCATCCTTTTTATATCTGATTCTTGTATTTTTGTGTTTGTTAAGTTTATTATGATAAAGTAGAGTATAATAATAAATATTGGCAGTGGGCAATCCATAAATTTTGAGCATTTTCAATACCATTCTGACTTACAATGGCAAGATTCAAACCAAACCTTGTCTTAAGTCAAGGGCTATCTGTATTTTGTTGGTTATTATGTCATATTAAATTTAATATACATAACACACTATAAAATTTGTCTATTGCCTGCATTATCATTGAGAATAGGATTTTTCCTATCAAGTTTATATATACAACTGAAATATATCATAATTTACAATATTCATATTTTTAATTCATTGCTGGATAGAAAAGCCTTTTTGGTTTGATATGTGCCATATTACATTATTTGTATTCACAGGAAACCTATTACTTATGTCATACTGGGTGCCACTTTAGTTTTTTTTTGTCCATTATATATATATATATATATATATATAGTAGTCATATTTCATTCATTATCATTGGTGTTTAGATGAACAGAATTGTTTTATAATCAAACCTGATGTGAATGAGATTTTTCCATTACACTTTATGTGGCTTGTCAAACACAATTTGCTACTTCTAACACTTACTACTATGTCTTCTGTTCTGGTTTATTCTCTTATTCAGATAATGGTTTTGTGATCTTGCTTGCCAAATCCTCTGGAAAACTGAAGTTGTGAGATTCTGTATTGAATCCCAATTCTCCAAAATAAGAAACTGCTATACCACACAATTTATATGCTTATTCTATTTTAATATAACTACACTGACGGAAAAAAAATCCCAACATCAAGAAAAAATTATTGTAGAGTAATGAAATTTGGACAATGCATTTGTGTAGTTAACATGTTTAATTGATTAAATTTTCAAGATCACAGGTTAATTTAAGCTCAAGAAAATGCATTTCAAATGTGAAATGCTGTTGCATTAATAGCCGGTGTAACCTCCAGAATTTTGAATGCAAGCCTGCAAACGTGCATGCATTGTGTCATACAGGTGCCGAATGTCACTTTGTGGTATGGAGTTCCATGCTTGTTGTACTTGTTCTGTCAATACTGGGACGGTCTGTGCTGGCTGTGGATGATGCTGGAGTTGTCGTCCAATGATATCCCATACGTGCTCAATTGGAGACAGATCTGGTGATCTCGCAGGCCAAGGTAACATGTCGACACTCTGTAGAGCACGTTGCGTTACAACAGCGGTATGAGGGCGAGCGTTATCCTGTTGGAAAATTCCCCCTTGAATGCTGTTCATGAATGGCAGAACTACAGGTTGAATTACCAGACTGACGTACAAATTTGCAGTCAGTGTGTTTGGGATAACCACAAGAGTGCTCCTGCTGTCATAGGAAATTGCTCCCCAGACCATGACTCCAGGTGTAGGTCCAGTGTGTCTAGGCCGTAGACAGTTTGGTTGCAGGCGTTCCCCTGGCCTCCTTCTGACCAACACACGGCTATCACTGGCACAAAGGCAGAACCTGCTTTCATCAGAAAACACAACAGATCTCCACTCAGTCCTCCAATGAGCTCTGGTTTGACACCACTGGAGTCGCAAACGGCAATGGCTTGGAGTCAGTGGAATGCACGCTACAGGGCGCCTAGCTCGGAGCTGTCCTTCAAGTAACCGATTTCTAACAGTTCGTTGTGTCACTGTGGTACCAACTGCAGCTCGAATTTCTGTCGCAGATGCAGTACGATGTGCCACAGCCATACGCCGAATACGGCGGTCTTCCCTCTCAGTAGTTCCACGTGGCCGCCCGGAACCCGGTCTTCTTGAAGCAGTACCTTCATTTGACCACTGCTCCCAACAATCATGCACAGTGGATACATTCCGGCCAAGTCTTTCTGCAATATTGCGGAAAGAAAATCCACCTTCTCGTAGCCCTATTACACGACCTCGTTCAAACTCGGTGAGCTGTTGATAGTGGCTTCTTCGTCTTCTTAAAGGCATTCTTGGCTAACATCAGCTCAATACGTCAAATTTCAAGGATAAATAACGCTCACAAACTTTACAGCATGCATTTAAAGCAAACCTGATTTGCAAATTCCGAGTGGAGCTACTAGCGCCACACTTATGCGCAAAGCGCGAAATTTGAATCGATGTCATCTTTCAGATGTATAAACACGCCTACCAAATTTTGTTTATCTAACACAAGTCTTTCTTGGTGTTGGGATTTTTTTTTCCGTCAGTGTATTTTTAATGTTATATCTTTATGACACAATATAAGGTATACTCTGACATAAGTATATTTTCACTTGAGTGCAATTTTGTAGAGTGATCTGTTTACATATGCCAAGGACTGCCTGTATATGATGAATATAATACAATGTATGCATCAACTGATGAGTTTGGTTTAATATATTAGGTCTGGAGCAAAAGATATAAGTGAGGAGCCATGTAGAATAAACTAATATAAGTTGATATTATATTGAAATGTGATTTAAGTGAATTCATATTGCTATTTTTCAAGAAAATATAAAATTGATATAAAATAGTAGTAACCAGATAAAAAACAAAACAATATTATCAATAAGACACTTTCCTTGTTTAGATGTTTTGAACAGATCTACTCAATGTTTTTAGGAATATAATGTCTTTAATGTCTGAAAATGTTTTCATTAATAAAGGATTTTTTTTAACTGCTTAAGTGTTGTTTTATATGAGAGGATTTTTCTAAAATACAGTTTACTTAATATAAATTATTATTTCAGATTAATAATAATAATTATTGTTTATATTTCATTTAAAAGCATTCAGAGAAAAATATTTTGCTTATAGTATTTAACTACGAATTATGAAAATTTTTTATGCAGATAAATCATGTCACACTTAATTTGTATTATAATTAAAGATTTTTATACAGACAATCACATATTTCATTTGGGAAATTAATTGTTAACTTGTGCTTACTTACTAATTAATGATATTCTATATAATGCAAAGAAAATATAGTTTATGCCTTTCATGATGTCTTCTGAGGATAAAGACTTTTGGCAAAAATTTTATTCTACAGAAGCAGCAATGGCAATGTTTTATTGTGAAAAATAAAAAAATTTTTATATTTTCACTTTTTGTGTTTCAAGTTATTATGAAAATCTAGTATTCTTGATGAATGTGTATAAACATTTTGTGGACAATATTCTTAATGAATGTACAGTGGGTCCTTGTTTAATGTCAGGATTAAGTTCCCGAAATTCACAATATTAACTGAAACTGAAAATGTCACTGAACATAGTCATTTTTCAAAAATCATAAATTTTCAAAGAGATGGCTTCATAATTCTATTCCAGATCTTCTGAATGAAAAACTAAAGCATTTGTACCTAGTCAGTCAATCAAATGCCCTGTGTACAATATAGTTTAATTAATATATTGTTCATTCACAACATTATACACTTATGTTAGGACTCTCATTAAATATGATTACTTTATTTGCTATAATTATAGATTTCCAATTTGTTTCCTCTTATAATGAAGAAAATGTAAGAAAACATTTTTATTCCATTTCACTGCCTTAAAATTTTTAATTTTTTAATTAATTTAATTTTTGCTGATGATATAATAGTAAAACAATATTAAATGACATTAAATGAGGTTCCATTGTATATACAAACAATTACATATTTCCCAAATGAAATATGTATCTATAAATTTTGACATATACAGCAATGCCTCGCATAGTCCGGTTAATTGGTTCCTCTCTCTTACCGGACTAATTGAAACCGGACTGTTGAGGTATGTAACCCATGGGAAAAATTATAATTGGTTCCAGGAAATTTTCGATTTGCTCATATTTTTTAAATTGGTAAATTCTTACATTAATAATTATTTCATACGCATTAAACATTAAAACCTTTTATATTACATTAGTAATTATTTCTTTATGCATTAAACATTAAAATCTTTATAAAAGATTTATAATAGACAGTAGAAAGGAGCAAAAAGTGGGTCCGAGCCCATTAAGACGAATAGATAAAGAGGGCTCGCTCGGCAAGTGAATGCATTCGCTTTCTCCAAATCGGTCACTCGGCACAAGACTGAACAATTCAACAAGAGACGAGAAGTGTCTGGCGGTGGCCAGACGGCAAGATCGGTTTGGTTCTTCACAAGTCACTACCTACTTGAAAAGGCACATTTCATGAAAAATTAATGATTAATAAAACAAGATGAATGAATTTAAAGTTTTTATTGTAAATAAATGAACAAAAAAATTTAACTCAAAGATCTTTATCAAAAAAATGCAAAATTGATATCTGCACGAGTTTCTTTTGTTTCTGTTCTTCGTACATCTTTCTGTAGCATGTAATTGAATTTATCTTAACAAATGTTGTTAAGATAAATTTGGCAACACTGGAACAGTCGCCTGCATATCTTAGCTCGTCAAATAGTGGCTATTTGAGTCATATAAAAGTATTAGATAGCAAGCACACTTACATTTTGTATTTATTCTAAAAAAATAAAATTAAAAATTTTTATTAACAGTTACAATCAGGAATATAGTGAAACCTGGACTATGCGAGGTATTGCTGTACATGTTTTATTACAATGTTTTAAAAAAATTCAATAAAAAAACAAATTATTATATTTTATTGAATATAAAATAAAAACTGAATTTAAGTGAATCAATCAATCTCTTTTAATTCAATCATCATATAATAATAAAATTTATCAATCTTTCCAAAGCATTATTCTTACTTTAGATTTATATAATATTTATAAATGGAAAAAAATATAACTTTATCAAATAGATTTTAACATTTTTTAATTTCTATTTATCAGAGGATTGAATATAAAAAACTTTATGAAAATTTCCATAAAAAATGAGATTAAAAGCTGCTTTCAATCAATTCAAATAAATAGTATATAAATATTTTATTGTATTTAAACAAAAGATAAAACTATTATTGTACTTTACTAAATTTATCTGATATCTATTTTGAATTATTTGTTTTGTCAAGTAATCTAAATTTTAAAGGCTATAAACCCACCTAACTTAGCACAGTTCTTACAAATGATTTAAACTGAGTAACTGGACTATTCAATATTTTATTTTTAAAATACATATTCTATAAATATGTTGAATAATCTAGTATTAACAAGATTTTATAAATTAATCAATTGATAGCACAACATGTCAAATTGTTTAGCCTGGAGAGTTTGTTTTCTAATGGCCTAAACTTATATAATTGCTGTTTTATGTTTTATATAACTGCTGTTTTATATTTCAATAATTTAACAAATTAAAATATTTCTATGAAATATTTTAATTTGTTGAGATTATAATTAATCTTAATTATATTATAATTACTATAATAATACACCATCTATTTTATCAACTAAGCAGATAACACAATAAAAGATTTTAATGTTGCTCAATAATTAAAAATAATTTATAATTATTATACATTACAGACACAGTGATTTATGCAATACCTAAATAATAATTACAAGTTGAATTTAAGTGAATCATTACTTAACTATTATGTTAAATTTAAAAACAGTATTATAATCTGTATGTGTGTGTATTAACTATGATATATACAATTGTATTGATAAATATGTATAATTTACATCATATGATGATTATTATGACATACAATAATTATCTATTGGATAAGACCCTATTAGTAATAATGCTATTGCTAATAAAGTTAAAAATATTTTCAATAATGTATAACCTTATTAAAAATGGCTATTTTTATATTTAAAATAAAATTTTGTTTGAGTATTTTTCATTGTAGTAATTGGTTTATTTATTTTCTTTAGAAAACTGTATAATTCTGAAAGTGTGCAATTCAAAATTGCATAAATCAAGAGTGTCTATGTTAATATAGAGATTTCAAATATTTTTGAATTCATCTATCTTAATAATAATACAGATAGATCTTAGTGCGAGTTCGAATAATGCGATTTCGATTAGTACGACTTATAAAATTGATACCATATTTGATTAGTGCGACTTACAAAATTAGTGCGAGTTCGAATAATGCGATTTTGATTAGTGCGACTTATAAAATGCGAGTTCGAATAATGCGATATTCGATTAGTGCGACTTATAAAAATTTGCGAGTTCGAATAATGCGATTTCGATTAGTGCGACTTATAAAATTGACATCGTTTTTCAGAAAATTCTTATACAGGGAGGCCTCAATTAGTGCGATATTCAATTAGTGTACACGACGCTCTTCCGATCTTATGTACAGGTAGGCCTCGATTAGTGCGAATTCAAATCTGATATACAGGTAGGCCTTGATTAGTGCGAGTTTGAATAATACACATATTTATTAAATTTGTCAAGCAACTATAGGTAGGCCTCGATTAGTGTGAGTTTTATTTGATTAGTGCGACTTACAAAAATGATACTGTTTTTCAGTTAGTGTGAGCAAATATTCGCGACTTATAAAATTGATACCATTTTTCAGTTAGTGCGAGCAAATATTTGATTAATGCGCGACTTATAAAATTGATACCATTTTTCAGTTAGTGCGAGCAAATATTCAATTAATGCAACAGTTAGTGAGAGCAAATATTCAATTAATGCGAGTTGTAAGCATAGACCATCTTACTAACAAAGCTCCGCCTCCTTTTATGATGTCAATTAACAAATTATCTTACTAACAAAGGTCCGTCCCCTTTTATGATGTCAATTAACAAATTAAAGTTATATTCGATTAATGCGAGTTGTAAGCATAGACCAGTCTTACTAACATAGGTCCGTCCCCTTTTATGATGTCAATTAACAAATTAATGTTAATTTTCGTTTAGTCCATCCCCTTTTATGATGTCAATTAACAAATTAATGTTAATTTTCGGTCTTAATGCGAGTTGTAAGCATAGACCAGTTTTACTAACAAAGGTCCATTTTAATGCAAGTTGTAAGCATAGATCAGTCTTACTAACAAAGGTCCATCCCATTTTATGATGTCAATTAACAAATTAATGTTAATTTTTGGTTAGTAAAACCGGACGAGAAGCAGTCCAAGAACAGTCACTTGGAATTGAAGGGGTGATCTAAGGAGCAGTCCAAGAACAGTCACTTGGCTTTGAAGGGGTGAAATGCCAGAAAGATGGGCTTTTTGCCATTAGCTATTTAACATTACTATTATTTGATGGGCTTTTTGCTGTTAGCTATTTAACATTACTATTATTCAGCTTTAGCTTCATTAGATTCATCCACTTGGCGAAATAGAACGGTCACACGATCTTTGGTGAAACACCAGAAAGATGGGCTTTTTGCCATTAGCTATTTAACATTAACATCTAAGGAGCAGTCCAAGAACAGTCACTTGGCTTTGAAGGGGTGAAATGCCAGAAAGATGGGCTTTTTGCCATTAGCTATTTAACATTACTATTATTTGATGGGCTTTTTGCTGTTAGCTATTTAACATTACTATTATTCAGCTTTAGCTTCATTAGATTCATCCACTTGGCGAAATAGAACGGTCACACGATCTTTGGTGAAACACCAGAAAGATGGGCTTTTTGCCATTAGCTATTTAACATTAACAGGATGGGTTTTTTGCTGTTAACTATTTAACATTACTATTATTCAGCTTTATCATCGTATATATACAGTATAGTACAGAATTTTCTCTTTTAAAAAGTATCAAAATGGATAAAAGCTACATACAGTATAGTATAGAATTTTCTCTTTTAAAAAGTATCGAAATGAATAAAGGGAAGAACACTTTTTGATGATAAAACAGGAAACGAAAAAAGAAGAGGTTAGTGATTATGCCACAGTAAAAAATGGGTATGATTATGCGACATAAAAGCAACATTCAACTTCCGCTTTCAATTCGCTATTTTAGTTTTGATTTGGCGGTTGGTTTGATGATGATATGAAATCGACCCAGAATTGGCGGCCAGGCGGCGTGCTCTTTTGGTTTCGATTTGGTCATAAAAGCTGTGCTGAACTTCCTCTTTCGATTTGCTATTTTGGATTATTTGGTGGTTGGTTTGATGATGGTATGAGATACAATTCCTGGTAAGTTTGGCGGTTGGTTTGATGATGATATGAGACGCAATTCCTGGTAAGTAATAAAGCAGTGCTCCACTTCTGCTTTCGATTTGCTCTTTTGGTTTCGATTCACATAAAAGCTGTGCTGAACTTCCTCTTTCGATTTGCTATTTTGGATTATTTTTGATTGATTAAAAATTGATAAAAGTTGATTTTTATTTTGGTTTCGATTTGGTGAGTGGAGAATTTTCGCTTTTAAAAAGTATCGAAATGGATAAAAGGAGGAACACTTTTTAATGAGGTATGAGACACAATTCCTGGTAAGTTATTAATTTAGATGATGAACAATGATGGTATGAGACACAATTCCTGGTAAGTTATTAATTTAGATGATGAACAACCATGTATATGAAAATAAATATTACTTAAACAGTTAGTATTATGGTTATTCATCGTGAGGTTAGCTAATGGCCGGAATCTCACAAAACAAGAACCAATTACCATATTTTACATATAGTTAATACTTCGAATAGTGGGAGAAATTCGTGGAACCCATTATTCGCACTAATCGAGGCCTACCTGTAATAAAGAAAACACATCGCAATGATGTGTTAATAAAAATTCAGAAATACTGTGCATACAGATATAGAAATTATTATTTATATTATCTCAAATAATAACTAAATAGCAGATATTTTAAAATATCTATTATTTAATTGTTAATTAAAATATATATAATTTTAAATTTGGTTATTAATCAAGGAAACCAAAATTTGAAATTTTCCTAAAATAAGCTGAAGTATATCAGGGTACTGCCAAGTATACTTCTAGTACTCAATAAAAAAATGAAACAGAGTAACATTTCTTGGATTGAACTTCCTACACAATGTATTGCAGTTCATTTGAATTAACATATAACTAGAGGAATAAAAATAAACAAAAGAAAATTGATAATATATGGCTAAAAGAATCATTATCGATTATATAAATTTTAATTTTATAAATATAACTTCTTTTTATATTTATAAAAAGAATTATAAATATAAAGTAAACACATTTTCATAACTTCTTTTTATATTTATAAAAAGAATTATAAATATAAAGTAAACACATTTTCAATAAACTTTTATTTAACAGTATATTTAAGAGAAAAATTATATATGAATATAAAATTAATAATTGAAAGAAATTAGCAAAACTATATTGCATTTAAAATAAAAGGAAAAAAAAAGCTCATTCAGTAAAATAAATTGTTTATTAATGTCTGAAATTATGCTACCTTTAAATGATATATTCTTTTTTCTAGCACTTAGGTAGGATATAAAAGTCTTTATTATAGTTATTATACAGTCACAGAAACGTTTTCAGTCTATTCGAAGAAGAGACTTAATAACAGTTAAGAATTCTTAAATTCTTAACTATTATTAATGTCTTACTTAGTAAATGTATATAGTATAGGTACAGCTGATGAGGGTCGAATAGACCGAAAACATTTCTGTGACTGTATAATAACTATAATAAAGACTTATATCCTACCTAAGTGCTAGAAAAAAATATATAAATTGTTTAATCAAAAATGTTTTTGACTAACTGAGGCAAGCTGTGTGGATAGCTGCAAACATTTTTGATTAAACAATGAATGAATTTTTATTTTGATTTTACAGTAAGAAGTCTTATATGTTACATTTGATTAAATTAAATATTTACTACTTTTTCATATTCATGTTTCTTAAGAATGGTCATATATATATATACACACATAAAGTGTTGAATACAAATGTTTGAATTATTTAAGTCTAAAATTTGGGGATTAAAAATCATGTAAAATATATAATCAAAATATGATTATGTATTTGTGAATCGCTAAATAATAAAATTACATAACTCAAAATTGCACATATAATCAAGAGCTGATTACACACACCTACACACACACACCTACACACACACACACACACACACACACACACACACACACACACACACACACACACACAAAGTAATAAAACTTAAAACAGAAAATCTTAAATTCCACATTAATCTGATTTGGTAAATATATTTTTGTTTGCTAAGAAATTTTTTTATAAATAATAAATTCTATATCATTTATGCTTTTTTTATTAAAATAGATATTTTAAATTTAAATATAAAAAACTAATTCCTGTTATGTTTGATTTCTCAAAAATATACAGATGGTCCTCAATTTACAAACAAGATTCAGTTTGAATCCTATCATCATAAATCAGAGCAGTTGGAAGTTGGAAATGTCCTAAATAGATTTCTCACTACCAACATTTCTTAGTATACTATTCATTATAGTAATACACTTAATGAATACAAAACACATGGATTCTTCATATGCATACAAATTGAATTGATCAATCACAGAATTTACCAATTATTTCATAATCATAAGTTGATAGTTATGAACTGAGGACCATTTGTACCAAAATTTATTGCATTTTATAAAGATGCACAATCTTAATTGCTTTTTATTTTTGTTTTTATGTATTTAACTTAAATTTATAACAATTAGATTAACTATTATATGAATTTCAAGATTACATTCTCATAAGAAAATATCATACCCAGGTCTGTTTTTATATGGACGAGAATTATCTTCTGGTGATGCATCAGTTTCTTCTGTATCACTGCTGCTGTTATCATAATTGCGGGCATTTGGTGAATGATCTGTATGCTCTTTTGATGATGCCATTGTCCATAAACCTTTACCACAAAATTTTATAAAAATATAAGAGTTAGTATATAAAGAAAAATGTTCAAGATCTTTCCAAATAATAATAATAAAATTTAATAAAATGACAATTTACTCAATTTTGCTTATATCAGTAACAAATTTTACATTGCAATATATAAATAAATATTCTTATAGTATTGTAATATTTATGTCACTAATAGATTATGTATTAATTGATGTTTAATATTTAAAAGTATTTATTCAGATGTGCCCCTGTCTTAGATCAGAAAATATTTTATTAAGACTAAATTTAAATTTGTTAGTGTACTACAGTTTGAATTAAACTTGGACAGTACCAGATGAGTCAAAAAATGCATAATATAAAGTATTCTATTCATATATTCATTCTATATTCATATGCATAATATGCATATATGTAGTATCTTAGAAACTGACTAACCTGGATAAATGCCAAATTCTCCAAGCTTCAAAATTTTGCCCAATATTTACTATATAATATAAACTGGATAAATGCAACCTGAAAAAGTATATTTTATATAATCTTTGCATACCAGTTTTACACATAATCAAACCCAGATAACTGAACAACTTAAGTTCAATTTTTAGCATTTAACGATTAAAGATCATCATACAAATCAAAGATAAAAAAATATAATAAAATCCAAAATAATTTAAATTAATTTTTTTTTTATAAAAGAAATCCAGTAAAATTTTTGCATTACTTTAAGATATTAATTTTACTATTATATATTACTTTGCCATAGAGAAAATATACAGAAATCCCTTAATTAGTGCGGTTAATAAATCCTCGCAATACACCACATATATGAAAACTGCACTAATCAAACTAAAAAACTAATGGGAATAATTATAATGAATCCAGGAAGTACAGTATTTTTTTCCTCTCTCTTATCTTTATTGCATCAAATATATTTTAAATCATTGAAGAATATGTATAGGTATTTAAAAATTTATAGTAAGAATTCAGTCAGTCCTAGCCATTCAATCGTGTCCAATTCTTGGCTATTCCATGGGTCATGTCCCTCCATGTCTTCCTGTCCCTGACCAATTCCTGCAATTCCTCGATGTTCTTGCCCATGTCCATCTTGATTGTATCCAGCTAACGGGTCTTTGGTCTTCCTCTAGGTCTTGTTCCGCTCATCCTCCCCAGCATCACATCCTTCTCCAGCCAGTTGGCCCATATCACACGACCGAAAAAGTCAGCTTCTGCCTGGTGATCTTGCCTTCCAGGGAAAAGTCGGGATTGATGCGCTCCAAGACTGACTCTTTGGTGACCCTCGCTGTCCAGGGGATCCTCAGGAGTCTTCTCCAGCACCACAGTTCGAACGTGTCAATCTTTCTTCTGTCTGCCTTTGTTAGGATCCAGGTCTCACACCCATAGGTGGCAATGGGAAACACAATGGCACCAAGCACAGACTGTCTGTGCTTGGTGGTGATTGAGACATCCTTACACCTTTAAATTGGGTCCAAGTTGATCATTACTGTGTGCACGAGGGCAATTCTTCGTGTGATTTTGGGGCACCAGTTGGCATTGCAGTCTACCTTGGAGCTCAGGAAGATGAAACTGTCGACCACCTCGATCTCCTCGTTGTTGATCTTTATATAGACTTCCTTGGTGGCAGCACCAACCCACTTCTAGCTCAATGAGCCGAGGGGGTGGCAATGTACGACTCACCATTTGTGGAGGTTGTGTGGCAAAGTGATGTGGGTTGGGGAAGCAATGGTGAACTACCTTGTAAAAATCTCACCTCAAAATTCTATGGATAGTAAGAATTAAAATTTATTTTTCACAAAAAAAAAATAAATAAATAAATTTTTTACAAAATTGCTCAAATTTAAAAAAAAAATAATTGCACGTTCATAGACATTGAGTACTGGAGAGGAATTGAAGGTAAGGCTGGCTATATAATATTGTAATGGCTATTATTAGGTAGACTTTGTCTGCCAAGGGAAGTCTGGCTATGTTGTTTGGTTAATTTGAAATGGTTAATCCCTGATTAATATTAATATGAGTATTATTAGATAATTGCCATTCACGCTAAATTTATTAATAAATTAAATTATGAACAAATTTAAAATATAACAATTACATGATGAAAGTCTAATATTGACAGAATTAAAAAATAAATAAATTTATTGCAGAGCTCTAATCATGTAGACTACAATCCCCTAGATTCAGTTGCCAACGTTTCAGAGGGTTTGCAAAAAAGTCGCACTTGTTGAAGCACACTAATCAAATTTGGTACGCATATATCAAGAGATAGTATCAAAATTTTTGTGCACAAATTAAAACCGTATTATTCAAACCTGCACTAATCAAGGGATTCCTAGGAAGATTATTCCTTACAAAAAATAAAATATACAATACAATTATTTGGCTGATTATTGTATCATCAAGAAAAAAATGCATTTAAGATTTTCTTATATCAGTTAAGGAAAGCATGACTGAAAAATGGATAGCTAATATGAAAACAAATTTGAGAAATTGAACAGAACAAAAATATAGTAAAGACAAATAAAACAAAATCCTAATTCAAATAATATCAAATATTAATAATGCTGCAAGGAGTTAGATGTTTAAGAACTGAATAACAAGATACTGGAGTTATTCAAAATTATTTTATTAAACTAACTTTATAGAAGTAATAAGTTATAGAGTCTAAGGCCAATCGCCCTTAACTGTCCAGCCTAATCCATTCCTGGGGTTTAGATATGTTCAAAATAAACCCAATGTTGCTAAATTGTTTGTGGTCGATCAGATAATCACAGATAACAGAACAAATATATCACCTCTGTTCATTTTGATCATCTATGAGCTCAGACTTCTTGCAGCATGGATTATTATTTTTTATAATTGCATAGATTATTTTCTTAAGTTTAACTTTCTTCATCCATTAATATATTCTTTATCTTTCCACTTAATGTTTGAATTATAATTTTATTATTTGTTTTTACTATATTTCCATGTTTCAGAGTTAGTTTTTGGTTTCCAAGTCAAGATGTAATGAATAGCAGTTATCTGATCAATAATATATTGAGCTATGACATAATGAATAATTTATATCAAAATTATTTATGGTGTCAGAACAATGTTATTTCAAAATTATTATGAAAGATTAACTAAACAATGGATAAATAGTGGCCAGGAGTCCATGATTAAAGTAATACATGGATAAGTCTAAAGATACTAAATCTATGAACAATAAAATAATTATTATTATTGTGTGTGTTTGCAGGATTTGCACCTGCAATCCTGAAACAAATAGAACATTTGCTTCTTCTCCTTGATTATTTGTATAGCTTAATACAAAAATCAAATAACATGTAGATGAAAGCACTATAAGCAGCTGAGAGAACAACGTAA